>JARCZZ010007298.1:0-15653 GCA_030323915.1 Brotogeris chrysoptera | reverse complement strand
ACAGTAAAGAATTTCTTCCTTATATCCAATCTAAACTTCCCCTGTTGAAGTTTGAACCCGTTACCCCTTGTCCTATCTACAGTCCTTGATGAAGAGACCCCAACATCCTTGTAGGCCCCTGTATATATTCCTGTATTATATTCCAAGTGTATAGTTATTCAAGTCATCAGCTATAATTTATGGGATTTTTTTTAATCCTAGTCCTGATCTCAGGGAAAATATTTTTACCTTGGTACTATGTGAGAGAAACATGAAAGGGTAACTAAATAATTGACTGTATCTTGAAAATGGTGAAGCTAAGCATACACAAAAGTCTGCCAAATGGAGAAGATGCTGTGAGGAAGACTATTGGATCACTTTCTCAGTGTTTTAAGGGATGGCTGCTAGAATAGCAACGTAAAACATAAAATTAGGTAGTGACTTTTCAATAGTTAGATTCCTTTAACATCTAGGTGGAAATGTCTTTGCCTCGTTCAGCCTGCCAGCTTGTGCCTTTTGCTAGGCGGTGCTGGAAGGAATTAGTCAAAACAGGGGATCTCCCCTGTGTGTGCTTATCTGACAGCGTATAGTGTATCTGACAGTTCGTCATATATGGTTACTTATCTCCTTGATATGATTGACTACAGGTGCTGAAGAGGCACTTTTCAACTTTGAAGAGTCAGAAAATGCATCTATTTTTATATATATGGAAAGAAAAGCCCTCAAATTCTTTTAAATGAGTCTCTTTAATAAAAAGCATAATTATTCAAGCTCCAATTCCCTGCAGGATGGCCTGCCTGTAGAGGAGGTGGCCTCAGCACGGCTGTCAGCAAAGCTGCTGAATCATCCTTAATGAGCTTTCCTAGAAGAGTCTTGAGTGGACTCTGGCCTTCCTTTGTGTTACAGATGTGAAGCTAAGTTAAGCATCTAACTAGGAATTATACATGGGTAGCTTGGGTTTGTTTCTTTTCTGCTTTCTTTTTCCTACCAAAACCAGTTGATTCCCATAGGTTTGTGTTGGAGGCAGAGATACATTTGGGGGCATGGAGGAGATCTCATTCCCTGTGCCAGACCTGTGTGCTTCCTCATATAATACTTTGCATGGCATGTCTCACCTGGGGATTGCTTTAAAATTACCTGGTAATGATCTCCCTGCAGCTTCGACTTTAATTTCTATGAGATAATGGTGGCTAGTCTGTGGAGGACATCTTGACTATTCCCAGGCTGCAAGGGTTTGTGTCTGTACCTCATCACTGACAATAAGACCTTAACGCTATAGTGTTTGTTATCTGCTGTCAGTGGTAGGGAAAGACCTGTGTTCTCTGAAGAGCTGAGAATCATGTTTTTGAGTTCTTCCTGGAGGCACATGGAGGCAAACGCTAGTTTTACATTTCTGTAACCTCTTCATTGACTCGGTTTAAAGTTTTCAAAATGCTTGTCAGCCGCTTTTCAAGGCTCTTGCATGTTTCTGCATGTTGTGGAGTGATGGGTGTAGTTTAGGCTTTTACAACTTTTGCTGTGATTCCCAGTGAGAGGGGAAGTGAACTCTCAATCAGCGGGATTAAGATAGGGAAGCAGGTGACAGGGAGTATGGGGTGGGCTTAGGGATGCTTGTACAACTTGCAGGTTGCTGATGTTCATTGTGAATTTGCAGACTAATGCTTATAGACAATAACTGGAACTGTTTGCCCTTGAGGGGAGGGCAGGAGCAAACCACACACCCTGTGGGCAGCACAGGAAATAGTCTCATCACACCAGTACAGACTTGCACACCGAAAGGCACTAGAAATTGCCTTGTCCCATGTAGAGTAATACAGTGTGTGAATTACAGTGGTTAGTTATCTGCCTGCTGCTTAAGGAATTAGGGAAGCCTAGAGGAGGCATAGAATATATCAGGGGAATGGAATACTTCAGGCAGGAATTATTAAACAAACTTCTACAGATATGGAAATGGCAACTGAAAAGATAGAGGGCAGAGATCTGTAGCAATCTAGGCCACCTTCATGACCCTTGTCAGCTGTGCACTGTTGACATCTTGCTGCCAAGAGGCAGGAGATGCATCTTGGAAAATCAGGGGCAGTGGGAGTGTGAAGAGTTAGTCATAGGCTGTATGTAGGATGGATTATATGACTAGGTCTCGGGGCAGCCTTGTAGTGCTGATCAATGCTGTGTCTCTCAGTTTGCTTATTCTCCACATCTGGGAATTTGGATAACCCTGCAGCCTCCAATCAGTTACAGTCTTGCTACTCATTGTCTGGTAAACAGTCCATCACTTTTATTGTTTGTGAGTCACAGGCTGGCTTCTTTTCTGTGTGTGAGCTGTGGTGTGGAGAGTTACTCTTTGTTGTATAAGGAGAGCAAAAGAAAGTAGCAAAAGTATGACATATTTGCAAGGATAGATTTTAATCTATTTCTAATTAAAAATTTGTGAAGCTTGTGTGGGCTTTACTGACACTGACTATTGAATTTCTGAAGGGGAGCGTGGCTGTACAGAGAGGATGAGGTGCCCCTGCGCATGGCAGGGGGGTTGGTACTAGATGATGTTAAGGTCCTTTCCAACCCTCACCGTTCTATGATTCCATGACCATATATTATTCCTCTATTCCTAGGAGCCTCTATTCCAGCCTCAAGGAAACGTCTTTGCATGCTTCATGCACAGATGAGTTCTGTGTGAGTTTTCTATCTTTTTCTCAGGCAGCAGACAGGGCTGTGTGCTGCTGGAGGCAGACTGACAGGCTGCCTGAGCTTTCGTCTGTTCTGATCTGTTTCTTTTCTGAACCGAAAAGAAAGCCTGATCCTTCCAAAGCACCAAATAATTGAGAGCGTGGTGTTTTCTGATGAGCCTTATTTGCAACTTGCTGTCAAGCCCTGGGCAAATCAGTCAGATAACTATGCAACTTGTATGGCATGTGATACATGCTTTGTGTTTTATTCTTCCCATCCACTTTGGACTTACTGCATAGATAGAGCCTTTTCTCTGTCCTGATTCCAAATTGACGTTGATTTTGCACTGATGCATATAAACCAGGGAAAACAAATGTAAATTGCTAATTTAAAATGCTTCCTAAATTATCAGGACTTATCTTTATAGATGGAGCCTGTGTGCTTTGTTCGGTTAAGTTCAAGGAATTCATATTCTCCAGAGACTTGTAGCTCTCAGTTGTGTAAACTGTTGAAGTGGTAAGCTTTAACTCCAGCAGCAGATGAGTCTGAAACATAGTCTTGCCTTCCTGGGTCCTCTTTCCTTTAAGCAATCATTGCAAGGTGTTGCAGAGCGAGATATCAGAACTCTAATGTTCAGTCCCAGCTTCACTGCTTTTTCCTGCTGCTTAACGGTGTGTGTTACAGATAACAGCCTTGAAGGACAGCTGCTCCACTTTCAAGCTGACAGATGAGCTAGTGGAGGAGCAGAAACCTCCCTCTCAATAAAATCAGGAGACTGCCTGACTGGGCCAATAAAGAGGTGTCCCAGGCATAGCAGCTCTAGTGTGTGCTGTGACTCCTGTTTCATTATGTGTGCTCTGCTTTGTGGGACAGGAGAGAGGGTCTTCCCAGCTGGTTGGGTAAACTTGGATAGATAATAATACTTTTTTTTCTGGAAGGCTGAACTTAAAACCAGCTTTCTTTCTTCTTTCTCCCCCACCCTGAGCAGTCAGTGAATCCCTACATTGTGAAGCTCTCCATTGTAGATGATGAGGCCACACTCAATGTGAGTATTTGACTTGATTCCTCTGTGCTGCTGGTGTTAGTGTAATGAATGCAATCATAGTCTGGTAGATAGAAGGTCTAGGAATAGTGCTACTATAAAGAACACCAGTATATTCTATGATTCTTCACTCTTGCAATAGGTTAGGCCGCTCATGATTTGGACATTTTGATAGTCAGTTAAATGGTGGGGGTGGTTAAATGTCTAGGGAGCAAGGAATATGATGTTTATCTATTATACTTTTATAAACTGTCTATACACTATTTACTGTCATGTGTCAGAGAGACACGAGATAGCTTATGCCAAAGGAGATCTCATTTCCAGTGTTGTGTCGTGCAAGTCCACAAGCCAGTTCTTGTAGCTCAGTGGAAGCTGGTGCTTGAGTCAGGAGTCATCAGCATATTTTGGGTAGCTGCTAAGTTTTGTATCCAGGCCTGGATAGAAAGTGGCAGCACGCTATGAGCTGTGTGAGGTCTGGACTTTAAAACTGTTCTTTAGGCACCAAGTAAAAAGCAAACTCCATGCTAACCAAAGGGCGAGAGCAATTTTTTTCTCAATTAAATGAGCTCGACAGAAAGGATGATCAGGAGCTGTGGGGTGGTGGAGGCTGTTTGCACGAAGTTAAATGGTTACTAGTGTTTATGGCCTTTGCTTTGGACTTTTAGATGTCTTTCCTCTGACACCAGCTTCCTTCTGAAGTTCTTGCTGCTTTATTGAGGCTTCTTGAGTGAGTAAGCCCTGTCTGGAGATACAAGAAGAGTAAATGTTCTCTGTTGAACTTAGATATTCAACTTTAAATTTTGGTGTCTTGATTTTTGGATGATACTTTGTTGTATCATAGCGTGTCTTAATAGTTCAAACAGCTTCAGGGGAAATCTTTCATAGCATGGTAGGTTATCTTGGAGGGGACGCTGCTGAGCGTGTACAGTGTGTGATTTCCTGCACTGATACTTGTAATGTAAAGATTTTTTTTTTTTAACACTTATTTTGTTTTTTCAGGGAATGGGACTTGTAATTGCTCAGGCTTTATCAGAATATAACAGGTAAAACCTTGCTGTCTCTGGCTTTTCAGTACATGGTACTTGCTGTACGTTTGTGTTAAAGCACTTATCACCTGACAGCCCTGTCGCACCTGGAGAGACAGGGTGTAGTCTTCTGTTTCGCTGTATTTCAGCTCAGTTGTTGCTGTCATTGCAAGTGTAAATGCATCTGTACCAGCTGGGCTGATGTGCTTCAGGAGAGGCCTTGCTGTAGAGGAAGATAACTCTTGTATGCTTTTACTATCATGGATTTTACCTCTGTATGAACCTTGAGCAAAATCTTAGTCCAAAGTTAAAAAGTAAATGATTTGCTGAGTACTTGTGTGTTAGAAAATTGTTGTAACTGAAACACAATCTAAACCCAACACGTATATCCAGGGTTATCCACATGCCAGATCAGAGATGATTAGGGGATGTATGCTTTTGCAAATGGTGGAAAGCATTAACTGCTTCTGAAGAAAGAGCAGGCAGTCAGCAGTTGGGGTAGCATGTTCCCAGACTGTGTTTCATAAGCAACAGCATGCAATATATAAGATTTCCTAAGAAGAAAGTGCTTCAGAAAAATTTGGAAACTTAAAGCAGTTTCACCTGAGCAACCCAAGGCTCCTATTTTATTATTTTTTTTGGTGCAGTAGATTCTGAAAGTATCCAGAAAAATGTTTTAATTCCTTTGAAGGGTCGCTATTATGCAGCTGACTTGCAAGATCAGCAAATCCGTGTAAATGTATTTAAAAGAGTAAATTATTGGAGTAAAGCAGAAAAAGCCTCACCTGCCCAACTTGCTTCATTCTGACAAAAGCTGTCTCAGACTATGGCCTGTTTTGCTTAGCTCACTCTTTCCCCCTTCCCCCAAAAAATCAGTTATTTTCTTTGCTTGTTGCACTGTGTGTGATCAGATTCCTTTCAGATACAATAAATGGCCATGTGAGGTTTGCTAGTCCATTTGAATGCCAAATGAAGCAATTTAGCTTAAAGCTGAGGTACCCAACCGATTTGTTGACTTCACTTACTCCGGTTCCAGCCCCTTTACTTACTCCAGGAATGTGGGATCAGGCAGGATGATGTCATGAACTGTAATGGTCCTCATGTTTTCTGCTGGCCATAGGGTGGTCAACTGTTTTAGTCTGTAGTGGATGATGATTAAACTGAAATTGTTACGTGGTTACTGATTGTGCGTGTTCATAGGGTTCATTACTGTTTTGCCAGTATAGGACAAAATTTCCTAAGTCATTCTGTTCCCTTCAGTGAATGTATCCTCTATAACAGCACAGGCATTGTTCAGTCTCATGTGTTTCAGTAGCCCCACTTAAACTCTACACATTTTACAAATATTTTAATACCCTTTGCATCTCTTTTGTGACTTCTTGAAAAGGGCTTGTGAATACTGAAACTTCTCCATCCTATATCCTTATCAGATAAGACTGTATCATAGGGTGTTAGATAAAATAAGCCTAGTTCAATTTCTAACCCTGAGGCTTCATCCTTACTCCTTTTTGTTAAGGCAATACAAAGATAAGGAAGAAGAGCACCAGAGTGGTTTCTTCTCAGCCCTAACTAATATGGTAAGCACAAAAGCAGCGTTTTTCTATTCTTACAATGGGTGCCTTCATAAAAGTTCTACAGGAGAGTCTTTCCAAACATTGAGCTTGGTGTGTGGGTTCTGGAGGAGGAGATGCATTGGCCCAGTCCAAACCAAGTACAGCCAAAATGGCTATCTGAGAAGCGTGGTCTTGTCTGGGTGAGAGAGCTCTTTCAAAGGATGAGATCTCTATTCTGGCACTAATAATTGAAATGGTTTTCTTTCATCTTCTTCATTCCAGTTGACTTCATTTAAAGAAATCACAATCAGTTGTTGGACACTTTTAAACAGCTACTTATTTTAAAAAGCTAGTTGCTGCTCTGCTGATATACTCTATACCGGAGAAGCTGAATATTTTTGTGGCAAATTCTGGTCTATAACTAGCTTTGGATATCTGTTTTTTACGGTCTCGTTTCTCAAGCCTGGGTGCACTGTAGCAGTGAAGTAAGTTTGGATTCTGCAATGAGCAGTGTCTGCATTTTCAGAGAGGTACCCTCCAAAGGCAGTTGTGAATCTCTTCCTTGTTAAGAGTATCCACTGTTCTCCTTGTTCAGTTTGGCTTTGCTGTCATCTGAGGTCTAACTGGCAGGAATATTTCCTGTTGACAGCTGTCAGGAGTGACATTCATAAAACTGCTACCACTTTGGGGCAAGCAGGTAGGAAATAACCTCTGTTGTCCCCTTGAAGCATCACAGACTAATCTGAGTTGGGATTCAAAATAACAGTGTTCATCCTGCTTCCCATTTGTATTTTACCATTATTAGAAAGTAGATGACAATGCGTCTTGTAGGCCACTTCTGATTTAGTTAAATCCGTGTCTTCTCATTGTCTTAACGGCTTTCACAGATTCCTTCTGTGCAATACTCTTTCTCTCCATAGGTGGGCAGCATGTTCATAGCAGATGCTGATGAGAAGATCTCAGTCCAGTAAGTGCACAGATGTCAGTTACACAATGAACGGTAACTCACTACACAAGTCAACATTGTCCACTCATGGAGGTGTTCTAGTGCAGCAAAGCAAACCAGAGGAACAATTTCTCTTGTAACTAAAATGGTACCACACCTCTGCAAATAGTAGGTTCTTACTGAAGTGAGAAGGGTGCAGCAGGAGGAGCCATAGCTGAATTTTTTGTAATGAAGTGTATTAAAAAAACCTTTGACAAACCTGTGGATTTTAAGAGGCATTTGGATGCGGCAGATGGGAAGTGGTGGTTTGTGCACTCTTGTCCCCAGCAAAATCTTCTCTAAATCAAGGGGGGGAAGTGATAAATATGAGGGTTGTGGTATCCATATGACCCTCTGCCCTTAAAATAAAGGGTTTTAAAGGGAAAACACTGAGCAACAAGGGATGCCTTCAGCAGGAAGGGAAAAACTGTAGTTGAGCTCTAAAAATAGCTATTTTTGTGGATTGCTAAGTGCTACTAATAATCAGAGTGACTGGATTGCAGAGAAAGAGTTTTAAATAGTTGAAAAAAAAATTCTTCTTTCAGATAGGTTGTGCTTCTGGAAACCTTTGCTCTTGGGATTCTTATCTAGTATTAGCCTTAACTCACTGTGCTTTTGTCTATCTTTTCCACAGAACAAATGAAGCAATCCTTCTGGCCCTCTATGAAGCTGTTCACTTAAACCGGAATTTCATCACAGTTCTGGCACAAGTGAGTTTCAGTGTGATATTTGCCCATTTCTTTGTAAGTGCGTGCCTTTGAAATTAGAGTCTCAGAAATGGAATTGGTGAAAATATAAGTTTTCTTGCCCCCTCCCTCCCCTGCATACTTGTCATAGGTGTAGATGAGCATGGAAGATCAGAAGCAGGCCAGGACCTGGGTTTATTGCAATTTTAGGAAATGCTTCCTCCCTTGCTAGAAGATGAGTCAAGTTTTGAGGGCAAAGCTCATGTTGGAATGAGCTATTTTTCCCCTTGAAGGATTGCCTGATGTGTTTAGAAAACCTTTCAGGTTTAGGCTTTTTATATTGGTTTGTAAGTACTGATGGTAATCTGTGAGAAAAATGGCATCAACAAAACAGCTAACACCTTTCCCCAGTTATTTCAGGTCCTCTGAGTGCAGCCGTACATCACAGGCTAGACAACATGGCATGATGGAGGAGACCTTTGGGGACTCCTAACAGTAGTGGAGATGGAAGAGGTCTGATAGGCAGATCTGCTGCCTCTGAGGAAAGCTTCTGTTCCATGGGTGGTTAATTTGCAGAGGTTCCTTGTCTCTTTTTTCCCAGGTTATTCATTTTTAACACTTGTGAGAGATTTCTGCTCTTTCAGTTCTGCGTAATATATGATCAAGATATCCCTGAGGGAGGAAAGGCCTTTGGCAGGGAAAAGAGCAGGGTAGGGAAAGAGCAGCCAGAGTAAAAGCTCTTAAATTAGAAAGGAAAGGATAAATTAGTTATTTTTGAAAGTCATAGATGAAGCAGCCACTGATGAGTGGGTTTAATTGAAATGGAGGCCTGATGTTCTTTTGGGGGTTATCTGTAACCTTTCATTTAAGAGAGGGCATGCTGTGCTTTGAGAAGACCTCATAAAAACTGATGAATGTTTTTATCTAAGTTGGTGTCCATTTTGTCTAAGTTGGTGTCCATTGCTGGGAAGTGCATGAATGACTGTGCCCTGCCGCTGTGCGGGCACATAGGAAGAGCAGGGATGCAGCTGTGTTCATGCTTAGTGGTAAGGTTTTGGTATACTTACCAGTTTGTTGGTCCTCAGTTTTTGCTGCTAGGTGGCACTAGTATCTTTCAACTGACAGTGTTTGGGGAAAAGAAAGGTAAACACCGTAGCAAAATGTGCGTAAGCAAACCTATTTTATGTAAATTTTTCCTTGGAAAATTGTATTTTAAAGTTTAAAACAGTATGTGTACTGATTTAAAATTGTCTTTGAATTGTAGTATGTGTGTCTGTGCTTCCGTTAAAATACATGCATTTATAGCTGGTTATAAAATGAGGTACTCAAAGACAATGTGCAGAAGATCCACTTGTGAAAAATCCCACGGAACTAACATCAAATCAGCAGTTCTGTATCCCTTCCTTTTACTTTGAAATCGTGATGATATATTAAGGCGGATGATACATTTATGTAAAACTTGCCCTATGAAATGGACACTTTGCTTGGCAGCGAGGCTTAAAATAGCATGGCAGATTGCCTGCATTCTCACCAGTGTGGATAGATCTGGAAGCTTGCAAAGAATAAAGTCAAAGCAGTAATTAAGCAGGCAACTATTAGCAAAGATGAAATGGGGAGAGTAACTGACTGATGGAAGCCGAGAGGATCAATAGTGATAGTGTTATTTATGTTATGTGCTCTTTTCCTGCAGTGCCTGGGCTTTATAGTGAGACAGGAAAGTAATAAATTGCCATCATCTTTGAATATGAACAGATGGAGGGCAAGAGTGAGGAGAATTTGCTTTTAGAAAGAGAGAAAGATCTTGGGGGAAGACTTCAAATGCACACCCTTAGGTTGTTTTGGGGGAAAGCAGAAGCTACAGTGCAGGCTTCTGCATGCCTCTTCCCATTCTACACTGGGGACAGGCATATTATCTGTCTTCTGGGGACAGCCATCACTTTGATGTATTTCTGTTTTGTGGAGTAAATAAACTGATGTACAGTTTAATTGTTAGATGTCCAAGGTAAGGAGGGCATAGCTTTGTGTTTTGGAGGAGAGGTTGAAGTTTCTTGGGAGTTCATTAGTTGTGCCTCTTGTGCCAGAGCATGAAGCAGTACTACAAGTAGTGATCTATATGACTGGTGCCCAGGGAAGCTATTCACCTGCGTTTGTCTGGGCATTTGTGTTTTCTGTTAGAGCCATCCTGAAATGGGGCTGATGACAACACCAACAAGCCCAGTTCCAGCAACACCTGTTACTCCACTTGGAACCACCCCACCTTCTTCAGATGGTAAGAAACATCATGATGTCCTAGGGAATAACAGTTAAAAACTGTAAAATAACTAGGAAAGCATTTTCTGAAGATGACAACTAATAAGGTTAGTCTGGAGTAGATGTGACCTGGTGATCTCCTCCAGGAGCAACTTACCTTACTAAACTCAAGCAAAATTATTTGACTCAAACTCATTTCTGTTTTGCCTTGTATATTGCTCAATGAAATTATGCTGATATTCCTTCTGAAAACAGTACTGACCCAGTCAGTGTCTGCATGAAGGTACACCCAGCCCATTAGTTATTCTATGTAGGCTTTTACTTATGAATATTTCTAGTGTCTGGTTCTTTGCCTGGGATTATTTGTCGTTGGAACAGATTTACATAGAATCACAGTGGATTCCTGCTTGTCATTAATGCACTTGTCTCTAGCTTTGAATTAAGTAGGGTTTGAATCCAGCCTGGGTGTGTAGAGGTATTCCTCCCTCTTGTTGCCTTTTCTGTGATAGGCTTTGTAAATGACTGCTTGCCTTGAGATCATTCTTCTAAATGAGGTGTTATGTGTCCACATAAATACGCTTTGAAATATCTAAAATACAATTCCTTTTGTTTAAGGTATGGGCAGATATAGCCTACTTTAATGGAGGAAATCAAATAACTGTTGTCATGTACCTTAATGATATCCTCTAGATCTGAAGAAAATGTTTAATGAAGGAACAGAGTCAGTTCGAATAGTGCACAGTTCAGAAATTGGGGAGAAGCAGCCTGGATTACTCAGCTGTATCAGCTATTCAGGTCATTTGATACCCCAGTTAAGGATGATCCTCCTTGTGGATGAATTCTGTCTGGTTACCATGAATATCAAAATCTTCAGTTAAAAACCCCTTGATGTCTCAACTGTCTCTGTGCATGTAGCGTAAAATGTAAAGGGATGGACATTTTGTGGGCTTCTGTTGCACGTGTTCATTGCAAATGTATCAACCCACACACCATATTATACAACTGACAGAATTTATGCTTACCTACATCTTACAGCTTGCTCACGCTCTGTTTTCTTAATTTGCCAAGAAACAAAAGCAAAACAAAAACTCCATCCTGCTTTCAGCAGAGGCAGCAATCTCATAAAGCTTGAGGCTTCTTGCCGCTGGTAAGGTTATTACGTTTAAGAAGAGAAGCTGGTTCTAGGATGCAGTAATTACAATGGGGAGCATTCTTTATTTCTATTTGCTGTCACCTCGCTGATCCCTACTCTGTGATAATTTTGGTGGTTTTTTTGAAGACCTTGGCTTAATTTAGTTTGGTGGTGCTTTAGTCTTGCTGTAATTTTAAAGGTATGTCAGAATTTTCCTCTTTTTCTAAGGTCTTGCAACTCAGCTGTAGAATTAGCCTCTGGCTGAAAATTAGCAAGAGGATTTTTGGCTTTGGAATGAGAAGATTGGTTTGTTTTTCCTGCATTAAAAAATAAAGCAGCGTAGTTGAGCTATTTTCAACTTAGAGCAACATGTAAAAATCCATCTATGGGTTTGAGGTGCTTTTAATGCTGACTAGGATTAAAAATGAGTTCTTATTCTGGTTTGAAATGTCTCTGGCTGTTAGCCTATGGTGTGAATTAAGACCATATTAAGTTTCAATGTGTGTTTAAACAAATGAAGGTCTGTGGCATGAACCAGGACAAGCAGAGACGTGTTCTTCAGAGTCAGTGCTTTTTATTTAAAAAATAAAAGTGTCTTTTGCTAGAAACTGTTGATCCATGATATGTAAATCAAACGTGCCTGTCACCATAGTTATCTAAATGTCAGTTTGCTTACTGTCGTTAAATATTCATTCACTGCATTCATTGTAACAGTTCCAGAAGGACCCACTGTGGCTATAAATAAGTTTTTCAGACTTGTAGCTACATCTTTGAGCTATTTATAATATTGGGGGTGAAAAAGCTTCCAGTCTTATTGCATAGACTTTGCCAACAGACTGGGCAATGTGTCAGGAGCCCCAGAGCTTCAAGATTGAATGGACTAAAAGAGCTCACGCTTGGGGATGTGCAGCCTTTAGAAGGTAAAAGCCCCATTATGATTTCTTTGATGTGATTCGAACAGCGAGGTTACCCTGATCTATTTGGCCTGTTGTTTCTAAGGGCTACAATTTTGTATTCAAGGTGATTGTATAATTCTGAGCTCCATGAGAACCTCTGCTGTGCTCTGAGCCTCTCAGTGCTCAGTTTAAAGAATCTCTATTTTACTGTTGTCTGCTTCATCCTTTTGTGCTTGTGCTTGCCCCACTTCCAGGGGTAAATAAGCCTTACTTGGCTCATTACACGGTTATGAGATACAAGGCTTGCATTAAGGAAGGGTGTTTTTTGTTAAAGCCGACTTGTCTCTGAACCAAAGTACAGTTGCATACGGGATCAGATCTCTTTCTCTCAGAGTCCCAAATCTAGCCATACAAAACTCAGATGTAAGAAGTAAGGAATTACTCATGAGGTCCAATTTCATCATAAATACCTTTTTCTTTCCTGAAGAGTAAGGAAAGCCTTGAACATTCCTGAAGATGGATGGAAAAGTGATAATATAATTAATAAGATGTCCTAGTGGTCTGCAAATCGGTTTCCAGTGCAAAGGTGCTTTATTTTGGGCTATCTTTATAGCTTGAGAAGAGAGAGAGCCTTCTGGCAATAGTAATTCAAGCCACCTCTGACCTTCTGCATGTGAAAACCTGCAAGTTTGAGCTTCTGGGCAGCCAGAGCAGTGGTGGTGTTGTCAGGTCAGGACACACATGTGGAGCTACAAAAGATCTTGACTCTTTGAATCTAGTGCCTTATGCTTGCTGGCACATCATCTTAGAATGCCTTAAATTGATCTCTATTTGTTAAATTTGTTTCACAATAATTCCTGATGGGAGGCAGTTTCAGCATCTTGTTCCTTGGTTAAAAATCTTCAACTTTCCATCCTGTATTTATTGTCAGTTCATACCCATTTATCATGTTTTAATCTGACTTTGGAACACAGCTCTTCCAAACATGGGGTTACTTGCCTGTGTATTTTGGTGTCTCGTAGAAGGGCACTCTTTTCCTCTAATCAACATACTAGGCTTTCTGTAAAGTTGCTCAAGTATGAGTTCATCCTCCTTGAACATGGGATCAGCATAATTATGCACAGTGTTTGAGACAAGGTCTCACCACCACCTTGTGTGGGCATTGCAGTGTTCCTGTCTCTGCTGGATATGTGGTAGTACCGCACTCTTCAGTGCTTGGTGTTGATAACTCCTCGTCTCATGATCTGGTAGTGTACTATGGTATCACGGCATTCCATTTGCACTTGTCGAGTTTTCAGCTTACCATGGAAATAAACCCCTGAATTCCTGACCTTATAGCTTGTATTACTGAATTTCATCTTGTGTTTATTATATGGTCTTTGGTTTTATCCTATTCTTTATGTACAGTCTGATGTTCCTCTGTGTTTAGGTATCCCCCACTTTCTGTTACTAGGAGATTCATTAGCAAGCAACTGTTTCTTGTGCCTAGGTCTCTCACAAAAAAGAATATTATTCCCGAAACTAACACCTAAGAAATTCAAGTAATAACTTCTTTTTTCCCAGACTAATACCATTCCAATTGTTTCTCCTCTGCCAGATCTCGGATGTATTTAAATTTCTATACTGGTTCCCACCTATCTGCTTCTCTCTAATTTTTTTCAGACAGAGCTGTATTAAATGCTTTACTGAAGTCCTCCTAAAGTAGCTCAGTTTGGTCTTGTCTGGGGCTTTTTTGTGTCTTTATTTTGTCTGAGCTAATTTATCTTAAAGGATATCAGATTTACCTGGCAGGATCTGCAGTTAAAGGCATGCTGCATTTTTGCCACCTTCCAATATTTTTGTAAAGCCTTTCTGAATGGGAAGGCTGAGAATGGCCCTTTGCACACAGCTCAGGGTCAGCCATCAGTAAAAATGTGGCTCGGTCACATGCTGGAGGTCTGACAGCTCATAAACTCAGGGCTTCAGATGGTACATGGGGAGTGAGCAGGAGGCATGTTGTGCAATTAGCTGAGTAATTGAGACAGCTTCTTGTAAAGTCTAAGGCGGATGATGTCCAGTGTTAAGGTGTCAAAAGTACAGCTGGTGGTAGGAGGGAGTGTGTCTGGAGAAATGCGATGAACTGCTGTTCTGCTGCGGGTATGTTTCTGCTCCCTGCTGTGTTGTGATTTCTCTAGTGCAATCTATGATTGCTTTTGCTTCTTTTTTTTTTTTTATGAGTCTGCTTTTTCTACCTCTCTCTTCTACCACTATGGGTATGCAGTAGCTGTTCGATTAGTGTCATGTGTGTTGCTTCTGCAAGAGAGAGGCTGTTGTTGGGAGGGAAGAATGGAATTGATGTGGACCTTTTTGAACCGAAATTCCAAAATTGCTGGAACTGAAAAGGGTCCTTGCTGAGCATGTTTCTTGCCAAACTGAGAATGGTGTGAAAGTTACCTGTGTTGCTTGTAAGAATTAATTGGATATTGGTGTGAATATCTTGAGCTCCCTAGGTTGGGAACGTTGATGAGTCCTGAACTAGCAAGTTGATCTGCCTTGGGGAAGAGGGGAGAGGAGGACAGAGAAGGGTATTACTTTGTTGGGTACCACAACCTGTACTTAGGGCAGGAGAAGCAGTCTGTGAGGGAATGGTACCTGTCTTCAAACCAAAATCTTTGCTGGGTGGTCATGAAGGAGGAGGTCAGGTGACTGTAAGTAAGCTGATCCTATCAGAGATCTGTGTCTGTGCCTTGGTTCTCTGTATAATTGTCTCTTGTGTTTGTGGAGGGTAAACGTGTCTTATCTGCTTTGTTCCAGTTATAAGCTCTGCGGAGCTGCCTTTGGATGCTGATGTGCAAACCAGCAACCTGCTGATAACCTTCTTGAAGTACAGCTCGATTGTGATGCAGGACACAAAAGGTAAATACATTCTGTTGGATGCAGCAAGCAATGCTTCTTGAAGTCAGGAGGGCATAAGAACATGTCTAGTCATTCTATAGGTAGACATGTACTAGAGTCCCTTTAGAGGGCTGAAGATTCCACCTTTTGAGAAAATTAAATGATTTCCTATTGCAAGATAGAGTTAGGAGACAAGAAGAGACCTAATGCTGGTAGGAGAGAAGTCAAATTTGGAAAGAATGTAATAATAGTACCTAATAACCAAGCCTGTCCCTATGAAGGAGGTGTGAACATATCTGATTCCCAGCTGTCTGTCAGAGAGGGGAAGTATTTTTAAGAGCATTTAGAAGCTGACACAGGAGACAAAGCTCATCACTGGGAGGAAATATTTCCTTTGTCCTTTGGTACTTGCTGGTTAAACAGGTGTCGTGGTTTAAGCCTCTAAAACTCACGAAGTTTTACTCACTTACTCCCCTCTTTCTTCCCCCAGTCCTGGGGGAATGGGGAGGAGAATCGAAAGAATGCAACTCGCACAGGTTGAGATAAGAACAGTTTAGTAACTAAGGT
>JARCZZ010007297.1:720-18028 GCA_030323915.1 Brotogeris chrysoptera | reverse complement strand
ATATAATATAATATATATTATATATTTAATTATATATATAATTATATATTATATATATGACAGTATATATATATTTCAATAGTGAAAAAAAAGATAAAACAGGAAGAAAACTTTTTTTTTTTTAAGACACAATATTGATCTCGTTTTTTTTACTATTTTGTAACATAAAAAGTTTAAAAAAAAATGTGCATTTAAAGATGGTCAATTTTGTTTTTATTCAGAAGAACACTATGGTCCTTAAAAGTAGGTTTGTAACCAAGTTAAGAGTGGAAGAAATTATATGATGCTATCCTGGAAACATAATAGGGAAAGACTAAGACCAGAAGCTAAGAGCTTTTCTTCTGTAAAATGTCAACAAAGAGGGAATCTGCCTTAAAAAAACCAACCAAACAAAAAAAAAATCCAACCCCCACAAAGCACTCAACAAACAATTAGTCTTGTAATTTAACAAAACATCACACCAGTTTATTATTAAGAAAGTCCGAGGTCCTGCCCCTGGGTCAGGGTAATCCCCAGCACAAACACAGGCTGGGGCAGACTGGATGGAGCAACCCTGAGGAGAAGGACTTGGGGGTGTTGGGTGGTGAGAAGCTCCCATGACCCTGCTTCAGTGTGTGCTTGAGCCCAGAACCACCCCGTGTGCTGGGCTGCATCCACAGAGTGTGAGCAGCAGATAGAGGGAGGGGATTCTGCCCCTCTGCTGCACTCTGGGGAGACACACACACACACACCCCCTCCCGCAGTCCTGCATCCAGCTCTGGGGCAAGAACACAAGAGGGATGTGGAGCTGCTGGAGTGAGTCTAGAGGAGGCCACGGAGATGCTGTGAGGGCTGGAGCAGCTGTGCTCTGGACACAGGCTGAGACAGCTGGGCTTGCTCAGCCTGGAGAAGAGAAAGCTCTTTAAAGGGAGACCTTAGAGCCGCTGCCAGTACCTAAGGGGGCTACAAGAAACCTGGAGAGGGGCTTTGGACAAGAGCCTGTAGGAACAAAACAAGGGGGAATGGCTTTAACCTGACAGAGGAGAGATTGAGATGAGCTCTTAGGCAGAAGTTCTTCCCTGTGAGGGTAGTGAGGCCCTGGCTCAGGTTGTCCAGAGAAGTGGTGGCTGCCCCATCCCTGGCAATGCTCAAGGCCAGGTTGGATGGAGCTTGGAGCAACCTGGTCTAGTGGAAGGTGTCCCTTCCTGTAGCAGGGGGTTGGAATTGAATGAGCTTTAATGACCCTCCCAACACAAACCATGCTGTGATTCTATGATTATTAGCACTATTTAAATTATTTCCATTTAAGAGACATTTTTATTAAGTGACAGAACTGAGAGAAAAGCTATCTAAAATTTTCTTTCATCTTGGTTTTAATTTTGTAGCTATATTTTAGCACCTGCAAGGGAATGCAAAAGGATCTTGCAGCCTGAAATACCAATATTATTGCTTCTGCAACAGTTTCCAACACAGGAACTTGTATGCCTCAGTATTTCAGGTATTTCATAAATTCTGGGAGTCAGTTAAATATCAGTACAACAATTTACAACATATTAGATACGGGGGAAAGTTATTACAGGGTAGATGGAGCTCTCAGATAATTTCCATGCACTTCACCGCCACTTATTTTCTTCCTATTCAGGATGGCTTTCCACACATTTAAGAGCTAAAGGATATTTTTTAAACAATTACATCCTTTTAGTAGTCTTTATGGGACTCCTACAACACAAATAACATTTGTGATGTTTCATGCTTCTGAGAGGAATGATGAGTGTTTCTCACTTATGTCTTCACTGCTGAGTAGAATAGACACAGCAAATGAGGAACAATCAGGTCATAATTCCCTTTGGAAGATGCCATTGTGAATTCTCTATTTCTGTGCAAAATCTTGAGAAAATCTGAAGATAATAACCTAGGTTATCCATAGGTAATCAACTCTATGTACATAAAATTAAAAAAAAAAAAAGAAAAAAGATTTAGAAGCAGAAAAAATTATGGTTAAGTAATTTTAAATAAACATTAGAACGTACTTTAAGAATAGATGTTGCACTTATAAGAAATAAAATAAAAAATCACAAATTGTAAGTACATGAGGAGAAAATTGCTGTTATGTTAGTTGTTCCTTTTCTCTCTCTTTTTTTTTTCTTGTTTGTTACACTATGAGAAACTTGCAGCCATAGCTGCTTCATCTGCAAGAAGTATCACTGAGGTGGACCATAAAAATTCTTGCATTATTGATTAGGTTTAATTGACATGGAAGTGTTCCTGATGAAGCACTGCTGGATTTTAGTACCTGTTGTGGAGGTATCTTTTATTTCTAATAATTGCTGAAGACAAACCAAGTGTACAAAAGGACAGATAATTCTTGTGTAAACATTGGGAGTTGATCACATTTTGGGATGCAGCACAACTGAGTGTTGTAGAAACTCAGCTGATGTTGAAAGTTTTGTAAGTTGATCAATGCTATCACTCAGTGCCCCTCCCTCTTCTGAATAATTCAGGTTTTATTGAGCAATTTTTCTCAATCTAGTTTTTCTGTAAACTTAGTTCCTGTCTTTGACAGTTGCATAGAAAAAGGGAAGATATTGACCAAACAAAATAAAGGAGAATAAATGTGAACCTATGGGTATTGTTTTGGAAGTGCCAATAAGGTTTTAAAACAAGTAAGATGTAAGATTTCGCAATGTTATGTGGTTTCATAACAGATGTTGAAGAATGTCTTTTATTAATGTATCGCATATATGTCATAAGCATCCTCAACATTGCCTAGCAGAAATGAACTATGGTTTCCTACATTTAGTTTGTTTGTATTTGGTTTTAATTTGATTGAGTGCTCTGTACACATATTTTAACACCATGTGTTATGATAATTTGTGTGAGCATTAAGAGATGACAAGATATAGGCATGTTAAGTGAGGCTGTCAATGAACTATAGATCATTCAACCAGTCAATCAAACTATCTTTCAAAGAAGAGCAGATATAAAAGGGCGGCAAATCACAGGTGTTAGTAAATAAACACTTTCTAATCAGGGTATTTTTCACCTTAGTGCAGGACTGTAGGAAAAACAGATCTCCTGAGTTACTAAATTAGCGTATTTTACTTAGTAAAATCAGGCTTCTGTTCTTCATTATTCCAACTAATTTCCATGAAATTTTTTTAATGAAAAATAATAGCCTGTGTTTAAATTCCAAGAAGGAATTTCAACATTTTATTACTCAAATATTCATCTCTCTTTTTGAGGTTTTGTTTCCTTAATTATTTGTAATAAAGACATATATCTTTCTTGCAATCAACTGTAAAAGTATTTTAAATTTTCAAGACTGGGAAAAAAATAATAAAGATACTGTGAATATTTCAGGAAAAAAAAAAAGAAAGTAACCCAGCACTAATCTTCTAATCAGTGTATACTGAAGAGACTGAAAAATATATCAAAGATATCAAATGCTATAAAACTCTTCAGACAGAAAAAACAAAAAAAAACCCAAAAAAAACAAACCAGAAAAATTGCTACTCTGTGTGATACTGTATGCTTTGAAAGATTTTTCTTCAAGATCTTAGTCATGAATATCCACATGACTCCAAGTCACTAAACAGTGGTAAGTAAATTCTTGTCTTGAGTTGTTTACTTGGACTGCAGCCATTAAATATTACAGAGCATTACAAATGCATAGTAAATTGCACTGCTCTTTGTAGTGATATTTTTGGTATTATAAGGATCGATGTAAGTGAAATTCCTAAGGAATGATGTCCTTGTGTTCTTATTTACGAAGTTTCAGATTTTGCAAATTAATCTTACTACTACAGTGAACACAAGCTATTGGAACTGTTCCTTGGTTCATAAGGATGTAGTTGTGCTCCAGTTTCCCCTTTTGCCTTTTATAAAGGCAACCCTGAATCAAACAGAAACATATAAAGAGATATACTGTCTTAAAATGATGAGCTCAATGGGAAACTTTCTAAGTGAATGGAAATGAGATGTGACAAAACAAAAAACCAAGCTGCAAGCTGAATACAAAAGGCATTAAAGATCAGACAGAATACTAACTATGGACTCTAGTAAATGCTCGTCATCTATATTGTTACAAAAGTACCTATTATTTTTATTAGAGATGATATCACCAACTGTATGTACAATAGTTATTGTCTTTAGAATTCCTGGCTAAATGTGTGTTTCTTACAAGTGATCGAAGTATTAATGTTAGCATTTGATCACGTATGCACGCCTTTTGTTACTATAGATAAAGGCAGAGAGAAAAGATTAATTTGCCCTTTCTATAACTTATCAATAAATTTACAAAACTTATTACATTTCCAAAGCATCTGCATTAAAAAAAGCAATTTAAAAAAAGAATTTCTCTGTAAGCAACAGACCTAACTAAGCCTTGTTTTCTACATATGTGGGCTCATTTATTTGTTTTCTTTGTCAAAATCTACTCCGGTATCCATATGACACTCAAAGCATGACATAATCTCTGTCCTCCAATATGAAGCCACACTGCAGTACCATCCTGTTACACCCTAATAGAATATTAATAATTCTCCCCCACATCACATATGTCAGTCTCTTTTAAATGAGTTTATCTCCTGCCTTTCATTTTCTCAGTCTTTGATGATATTTCTTGTTATTTTCTGTGGCCCTCCAATGAAAAGGAACCTCTGGTCCTTCTTCTGCTTCCCATTCTGGTACCTCTTCTTTTATTTTTTTTTTTTATTTTTTTTTATGACCAAAGACCTCCTCACCCTTGTAGGCTGATTATTCTGCATCTTCTCAGTGTCAGCAGTTGCTGTCTAAATTATGTGTGTGTCTTTCTGCCCATGGAAAGACAAAAGTGCTTTTATTTTGCAACTCATCTTCCCTGTGTTTGGGGACATGCCAAACACATCAAACATGTGATCTTGCCAGATTTTCTAAAACCTTAACAAATACATTCTGTGCTTGCAATCCTGAACATACTAAATCATCAGCATTTTCTTTTTTAAGAATTGAAAGACATTTCATGTTCAGATCATCATTGATTCTAAATAATGTGAACTAGGTAGATGCTGCAATTTTTTCTTGTGCAGTTCACAGTGTGTCAGTTCAGCTCAGGAGGCTATAGTAGATTATGTACAGGTGTAATTTTTATTACCTCTGATAGTTAATTTATAATCTCTGATTAATCTTGGTTAATTGCACATCAGTGTAAAGGGTGTATTTTGCAGCCTTGTAACAAAACAGCATCAGCAGAACAGGATAAAAAAACCCCAAATTAACAGGAAGAAAAAACTCCTACATCTCTAAAGGATTGGTAAGTTGGGCCACTTCTTTGATCTCTAGGGACTTTAGTTGTCAGAAGCACGAATGATATGTGAATCAGCAAATAACATTTGGCACTGAAGTACAACTATTCCCTGTCCATCTAATAGAATGTGACTTTTCTTCAGGCTTGAAGGTCATAATTTTTTTGCATTTCAGATACAATATTCTTATCTTAATCTGAGGACTGTAAAAGTGAATTTAAGCCTTGGCTAGGCTGAAGGGGCTGTTTTGGCACAGAAAAAGATCTGGGTGTTAGTGGATCATTTTTACCTACATGCATATATGTCTGAAAAGCTGGATTTTAATCAACTTGTCAAAGGTTAATGAGAATAAAGCAAAAGCGAATATTGAGGTTGGAAGTTTGAATCATTGCACATGTTCATTTTTGTGTGTGAAAGGAGAAGAAAAGCAAGAGTAAGAAAGTAGGAATATGAGGAAGAAAATGTTAGAGTACCTGGGAGGAAGCCAAAAAGATATGCCTGCCCCATCCCTGGCAATGTTCAAGGACAGGTTGGACAGGGCTTGGAGCAACCTGGCCTAGTGGAAGGTGTCCCTGCTTATAGAAGGGGGGTGAAACTGGATGAGCTTTAAGGCCCCTTCCAACCCAAACCATTTTGATTCTATAATCAAAATGTTTTTATAAAGTGTATCTTTGGTTACTCTTATCAGCTTCTTCTTTTTCATTCTTTTCATCTCCTTCCCCATCATGAAAAGAGGGGGTTTGAGATTTAATATTCTTATTCTCTGTGACTGCAGTGCTCCAATATGGCTATTTGATTACCTACAAATATATGGCAATTTGATTACCTACAAATAAATGATAAGCTACAAAACCTTGCTGTTGAATAGATGTTAGATACAATTACACTTATGGTCAATGAGTATACCAGATTTTTAAAAGCCACCCCTATCTGCAAGATACTAAAATATCTGGCTGCTTACATAGAAAAATAACTTGATAAATAATATGCTTCTATATTATATCCATCCATATTTTATAATTGAATCTTATAGCAGTAATTAATCTTTCCTATTTAGCCATCTGGAACCAAAAGCCTTTAGAGAAAACTGCCTTTCTGAAAATTCTAATTCTTGAGCACTATGCTTAGAAATAAATATATACAGAAACATCTCTTATCATACTCTTGCTTTCATGTTGTTGTGTAAGGAAATCTCTTAAAGAGGAAGATTTTCCAGGTTGAGAAAAATGGAGGATAAAAATTGCCCTTTAAAAGTATTCTTGCTGAAGAGACAAAATTCCCAAATATAAACATTAAATAAAGTTTGTGTTATATCAAAACCACCACTCAGGTAGGGATAAAGGTTATCTAAAAGGATTAAGCAGAGGGACATACATAAAAAAACTTGGAAGAAACAAAACATTTTTGTGATTTATACATTTTCATGTTATTAAGAATTATTTATAGTATTAACATGTAGTAATACTGCATATACATTCACAGTAGAAACATGTAGTCATAATGCATTATAAATTCTGTTGAATAATGTGACCATTGTGCCCATCCAGTGACAACATAAATGTTGCTTGTTCCTTTGTTTACTTGCCTGTACTTAAAGATATTTTTGTGTTTTGAATCTCTCTTCATTTCCATTAAAGGAATAAAAAATAATCAATAGCATTATTATTATTTCTACTACTGCCACTGCAACTATTACTGCTATTAGAATTGACTACTACTGAGGTAAAGTAGTACTGTAGCAACCTCCTGTTCCAGGGAGAGATGTTGTGATTTTGAACTGAAAAGAGATGTTGCTACTGGTGGTCTGGGACCTCCATGATACTTAAGAGCTCCTGGGAGGTTACAGATGTCAGTCTGAGGGCTGAAAGAGCTTTTAATTCAGACAATCCTTGTCATATTTTAATTATTTCTTTTCTAAAACCCACAGCTGATACAATTAATACCATAAATATAGAAAGAAACAATTGCATGGATAGTTCTTATTTTGTCATAAAACATTATATTTGTTTACTTATTCTTAGGCCCATTCTCTTTGATCTTCACCAGTGCTTTGTGGTTTGGGTGGTAATCTCAAACTGGGAACCCTTCAGGGAAGGGGCTGCTGCTGCTGCACCTTGCCAGGGCCTCTGATACAGTGCAGCCTCATACCTCAGCCTCTACAACAGCTGCCTGGAAAATAAGTTTTGACTGCCAATAGAGATACTATCAAATGGGACAAAATGAAGATTTCTCAAACTTACCATTTTGAGAACCACAGTACTCTTTGGAAAACTGGAGTCCCTGAGGGGAAGGAAATAGTCTTTAACTGATATACCAGAAAGCCAGATGCAGCAGCTGTGTTGTCTGATTCACAGTACGGGTAAGAAAATCAGCATCTTGTGCCAGGTAAATTTTTTGTTGTACCAATAAGAATCTGAAAAGAGGATCTTTTGTCTTCTTTAGATGAGTATGCCCTTTTAAATCTTGCACAAAAATGTTCTACCAGTCATTAAAAATATTAACTTTCAGAAATTACTAGCACATCTCCTTTCCTGAACATTGTTGGCTTTGGTTTTGCAGTTGTTGTGCTGAATATCAATTTCTAATACACATTTCTAGGCCTTACATCAAGAAACAAACAAAAAAAAACCACTATTGAAAAAAAGGAAATGAAAAAAATAAAACCAAGATCACTTAAATTTAGATGGCAAGGAAAAGTAATACATTGAGACATGATGATACTTGTCAGTTCACTGCAGTTGCATAGAAGCATCCATAAAATCTCTCACATTGCCAGATTCCAATCTGAATGGTTTACAAAATCTCCTGATTTTGTAAAGACGAAAGAAAAACTTTTGGTTAGCTGTCTTCTTGTTTCACACAAAACCGGTAATTCAAACACTAAGTGTATGTAACGATGATTTGAAATGCATTCCACCATAAGAGACCAGGTGTCAGAAGTCTCCTGACTCTAATAGTATTCTCTTATTTTGAAATCACAAGATCTTTGGCTCAGTTTACACATAAGTCTCTGAAATGCAGATGGCTCAACTCCATGAAATACTTTACTGTGATTGATGGTTCCTCCCATGGGCTCTGAAATTCAGTGAGAATGAGCTGTTAAAACTAACTGTGCAATATAAGTGCTGAAAGAAAGACAAAATAATTTTTAAAATTATGTTCCAAATCTCTTTTTTTCTGTCTCAGAAAAAAAATTATACCCAAGGGGGGAGGGGGGGGGGGGGGAAGTGAGAGAAATAGAAATAAATTCCTGCTCTTCTTATTTACTGGAATGATCTGCAACAGAATGTTCAAGAAAAAGCAGCCTCATGTGCCATAAGAACTGCTTACAGTTTGAATGGTAAAAGCATATTCTTTCTAAGATGAAAATATCGTCTGTGGGTAAATGAAATAAATTTGTTTACCAAGTTCATTCAAGGTGTTATCCTTGGAATTCTAATATAAATAACAGTAGGATGCAGACCTTGGTGGAACACACTTAACTTTGCAAAATTGCTGCATCAGCATTTGTGTACCACTAGAAACAAACAAGCAAACACACAAAACAAACAGCCAAAAAAAACCCCTAAAATATTAGGGGCAATAAGAACTTCAGATTTGCTTCTAAAAAGCTGTACTAAAAATGCTATCAGCTTTCTTCTACCACAGCTCTTGTGTAGTTTGTAGAAATTCAGCTTCAGTCTCATTTAATCAGGCTGTGGTAACACCAGGGAACACAGATTTCAGAGACTGCAACATATACTGCATGAGAATTAATCCCTCCAGCTTCTGCAAGCATGACTCACTATGCTGTACTTCACATACGTTCATGCAATGACTGAGGGTGGCAAAAGGTCCTAATATTAAGGGATGAGAGGCAAGGTGAACTTTGCAGAGATTTCAAAAAAATGTTGCACACTTTTCTCTAAAGAGCTGTTTAGAATGGTATGCATGTTTGATTGTGATTGAACACTCCCATTAACAATGGTGACTTAGCTTTGCCAGAAAAGAGAGTACAAACAAGCAGGGTAGAACAATCTTTAATAGTACAAGGAAGCCAGAATACAAATGGAGAAAATGAGCACCATGCACCAGTGGAGACAAACTTGAAAATAATTTCTTCCTTACATCTAACCATTACTCCATGCCCTATTACTAATAGAATCATCTAATGGCTTGATTTGGA
The DNA here is from genome assembly GCA_030323915.1 of Brotogeris chrysoptera. Classification (NCBI taxonomy): domain Eukaryota; kingdom Metazoa; phylum Chordata; class Aves; order Psittaciformes; family Psittacidae; genus Brotogeris; species Brotogeris chrysoptera. Next base: position 8,602 of record JARCZZ010007297.1, on the reverse strand, counting down.
AGGGACCAGAAAGCTCATCCAGATCCAACACCCTACCACAGTCAGGGACACCTTCCACTAGACCAGGCTGCTCCAAGTCCTGTCCAGCCTGGCCTTGAACACTGCCAGGGATGGGGTAGCCACAGCTTCTCTGGGCAACCTGTGCCAGGGCCTCACCACCCTCACAGTAGACCAAAAAAAAAAAAAAAAAAAACCAAGAGAAGAAAAGAAAAAAAAAAGGAAAAAGAAAAATAAAAATAAAAGGAAAAAGAAAAAGAGAGAAAAAGTGCGTAAAATTCGTTTGATAAGGAACTGAGGTCTATTCAAACATATAGCCTCTATTCTCCTGTCTGACTTCCTTTGAGAACACGTTTGGAGTTGGAAGCAGGATAAGGCCATTGAGGGCACACAAACATAATATCCAAGATGCCAGTCAGACTTCTCCTTGCTATCAAGTGCAAAGTATTTTGTAAACTGATGTAGGTGAAAAAACATGGGGTTAAGTAATGTCACACACACTGAGGATGCTCAGCTGAGCATCCACACAGAGCTGTAGCACCCCATAGTTCTCCAGCCAAGTGACTTGCACTCATCTGAGCAATACCACAGCATCACTGCTAATCTGGAGCAGAAACCAATTAGTGCACATGTCAGAACACCCACTATATGCAGATTGCCACAAGTGACACTTTATCAGGCTGCATCTTTTGCTTAGTACCTTAAGACTTTTGATCGATATTGTGTTGACAAGAAGCTTCCCATGACCCGTCCCTGTGCACTTGAGCCCAAACACCACCTGTGTCTTAGTCTGCATCAAAAGAAGGATAACCAGCAGGTCCAACAATGTTATCCTGCCCCTCTGCTGCACTCTGGAGAGACCCTCCCCCACCCTCCTGCATCCAGCTCTGGGGCAAGAACACAAGAGGGATGTGGAGCTGTTGGAGAGAGTCCAGAGGAAGCCATGGAGATGCTGCGAGGGCTGGAGCACCTCTGCTCTGGAGACAGGCTGAGAGAGCTGGGCTTGTTCAGCCTGGAGAAGAGAAGGCTCCTTAAGGGGAGACCTTAGAGCAGGTGCCAGTGCCTAAAGGGGCTACAAGAAATCTGGAGAGGGGCTTTGGACAAGGGCCTGTAGGGACAGAACAAGGGGGAATGGCTTTAACCTGACAGAGGAGAGATTGAGGTGAGATCTTAGGAAGTTCTTCCCCTTGACAGTGATGAGGTCCTGCCACAGGCTTCCCAGAGAAGTTGTGGCTGTGCCATGCTTGACAGTCCTCAAGGCCAGGTTGGATGGAGCTTGGAGCAACCTGGTCTAGTGGAAGGTGACCCTGCTCACGGAAGGGGGTTGGAACTGGATGAGCTTTAAGGTCCCGTCCAACCCAAACCATTCTGCCATGTATGATTTTATGAATGTAAGCAACTCAGAAAAGTGACATTAATTTTTAACTCGGACCTCCTTATACAGAAATAGAGGAACAACATGGTGTTGGTGAAGAACTGCCTATGGAGGCAGTGAACAGACACATTTGTTAGCGCCCAGCTTCTACACATCTTACTACTCCTGAAAGAACCACCATTCACCACTCCCATAAATTGAAATTGTTAACTTACTTTCACAAGTGAGCAGGGAATAATTTCAGCTTAAATTAATTAGCATCTAGCTCTGTAACTTCAGAGGTGTATAGAAGCATATGAAGAACAAAATGTAGGAATACCACATTCCACAGCTCACTGTCACACCTTACCCTGCGCACCCTTCTCCTCTTTTATGTTCCCAAGTGCATTACAAATTCATATTATGGGTGGCACAGGATTCATTTTAAAACATACTCAGGTATTTAGACAATGCATGGGATTCTTAAATATCTGTCTTCTGCAGACAGTAACAGCTTATCTCCAAGATAAAAGAATCAAAACCAATCATGGCACTGATTTCGATGCCTCCTTTCTATAAACAACAAAAAGCCCATTGTACGGAAGACTGAAAGAAAAGGTTATTTTTTTTTTTTTTTTTTTTTTTTGTAAATGGAGTTTGCACGTTTCCCTGTCTTGCAGCCACTTCTCTCTCTTTCCTGTGATGCAGCATTACATGACACTTCTTTTGAACCAGAAAGATTTGAGGGAAGCAGGATCTTCTATGCTTTATGCAACAAAACCCTGTGTTGGCTTAACTGGAAACCTTGTATGTTCAAGATGTGGGGGATTGGGCTCTGTTCTGGAAGAGATAAAAGAAAGAATTGTTCCCTTCTTCAGAGGCAGTGTCAACCAAAAGAATAATGTTGGCAGTGTTGCAGTGGTGGTGACAGACAGTTGTAGTATCTATTTTTTTCTTCAAGGAAAATAGATGCTGATGACTTGCAGAATCAGAGTAGCCAGTGATGGCGAATGGTGCGTGACAAATCCCCGGTGAACAAAGCACATATTATTACAAAATATTATGGAAAGTTCCACTGCTTGTGTGCAGCAGTGAGTGGCTTTTTAAAGCCCTAATTATAATTGAGCCGGCAATATAATCTCTGCCTGTATACCCTGAGCTCTGAGCTTGTCCTGATTTCTCACTTTAAAAAGACTGAAATCTGGCCAGTGCTTTGACTGGAGCCAGTGATAAAACTAATCTCTCAAGCAAAGCCAGTATCCAAGATACTCTAAAGGTGTTATTGGGTAATTTACAGGTTAAATTTGTGTTTATTAGGTGACTTCTAAAATTGGCAAAACATTGGCGAAAGTAAGGATAGCTCTGTACTCTTTTAATACTGCAGCATTGATGAGAGTTACTCGGTTCACCTTTTGTGTAATAATTGTTAGACTTATGTCACCATTATTTACCATTAAGGATTATTCTGCTTCTTATGCTAAAAATGTGCTAATTTTGTGCATTAAATTTCGTTGTTGTTGATCCTCTACTGATGGCTTTTTATCTAAGAGCAGTGTGGCAAATGATGTGGCTGCTTATGTCTAATGGCTGTACGGGTTTTCTCTGTTTAATGTATTGTAGGACTTTAAAGGGTTAATTTAAGCATTTGAGGTAGGACAGGAAATAATGCATACGAAAGAGGAGGAAAAATAAAGTACTAATGGAAGGAAGACTAAGGAAAAAAAATGGACATGACAGCTGCGGAACTGCTCTTGCCCAGCAGACAAGGTTGCATTTTCCCTTTGAAAGGCAGATGTTGAGCTCTCAGTTCTACTCTTTCCGTTCCAGAAGTTCAAGAGGGATCCTTAGCCTATTTCCAGGGTCCCTATCTGATAATCCTGTTAGGCAGAAATCCCTGGTAAATTATGCTGATCAATTAGATGGAAGAATTTAAACAAATTGGATGCAAAAAAAGTTCATGACCCTGAATGATTAGTAAACAAAATAAATATTTGGATATTTGATTGCAGCTAAATACATTCAGCAGTAATTATCCTGAAGCGTGGAAACAATTTGGAAATTGAAAAGCAATCTTTGTGTCCTATGTTCATGCAACAGATGACAGAAAAAGGAAGAAGACAGGAGGAGTAAGGATTAATACCTGGCAGTTCTTAATCCCATTTAATGGCTATTAAATTCAAGAACATGAAGCATACCATGAATTCACATGACAGAGAGAAGAATTTGCATTACAGATAAATATAAAAATACAGATATAAAAAGATAGTACTTATATTTTGTGCATAGATGTTCAAATTTATATAAAAGGTGAGAATGTCGTCTTGAGCTTTAATAGCTTGTGCCATCCCCATCCCATCTAACTTGTATTTCAGCTGAGTACCTTCACCATTGGGAAGTCATTAAGAATTAGCAGATATGTAAGCAAATAAGGGAAAGAGAACCTTCAAGATGCCTTGGGTCTTGGTGTTTACCATGTAAAAATGATGTTTACATACCCATAGTACTTATAAATGGTAGCAGAGTCATGAGTTTTTCCTGCTGCCAAGTGAGGTAAGTGGCTTCAAAATAGGCGGATATGACAAATGGCAAAAATCCACCATTTCTGACCTTTTGAGGACAATGAAGGACACCAGCTTAGCCTCTTCACCGAGAAGGTCAGGTCAGGAATCCAGCACCGGAGGCAGAGAATGCTTTGACATGTTGCAACCTCAACAACCCCAATGACGACGCTAATGATACAGCACTGAAGAACTGCTGGCCCATAGCACAATAGCACAGGGAGTTCTAGGTAAAACTCAGGCTAGCACACTAAATAGGTTTGGCTTATACATATCAGAACACCCATATTAAGAAAACCTACATTTGATTTTGGAGGGACAGTCTGTAACTTAGGACCACTCTCACAGCAGCCAGTTGGAGCAGGGCATTGCAACTGCTCTGTGCGAAACAACTGGGCTAGAAGAAAAGCACGGGGCAAGGGAGAGTTCCTGCATGGTCCTTCCTGAAACACAGGGGAAAAGCAGCACATGAAGAGGAACCCAGCACAGAGGGCAGCAAGAAAGCTGCAGGAACAGTGTAATTACTCTGCGGTGGGGAGACAGATTTTGTTGAATAACAACTTACCCAAAATCTGAAAAAAAAAAAAAAAGGCATTTCATTTTAGGTAAGAACTGAACATAAAAGCCTTTTGCTGTTTCATCCCTTTTGGCTGAATAAACAATGCCTGGCTTTGAAGAAGCTCTATCTGTGTCATTTTAATCAGCTGCTAGTCACAGGTTCTCAGTGGAAAAAGGCATCCCAGTACTAGATATAGTTAGGTCCTTTAGATTTATCCTAATTGGGAAAATAAAGAGGCTGCATTACGGGATTATTCCTCAAGAAGAATTAAAAAGAAAGGCAAACCTGCCACTTGGGGGTGCAGGCATGCTGGGATGCCACAGCAGCTGAAGTACAGCTTGCCTTGTAATTATGACAGCTGGATTCTTGGTTGTAAAACAGATAAGAAGCAAAATTAGCACCGTTGTGGAGAAATGATGCATTAATATCAGAAGCTTTGTTAAGGCTGCCTAAATTTCCACTATCTCTGTATTGACAGTAAAGCAAACCCTCAAGGAGGAACAGAACTATTTTCTTTCCAGACAATAGTTCTTCGGAGTTATCTCTGGCATGGAGACTGACGTGTAGAACCCAAGCTGCTGTAGAAGATGCGATCACATAGTATGTCTGTACAGCAGAATGAAAGCATGACTGCAGCCCATGTGGGTGCTGCTGGGTGAATTATGCTAGGGCATGGAGTAGTGAAAACAGCAAAAGTTGTGGTGAATGCTACCAGCTAGTGCATGTGCAGGAAGATATGCTGGACTAAAGCCTGTGCTTTAACATACCTTTTCTGCTAGTGTGTGCTTTGTCAGTGGTGACAGGGATTTTTGTGTCTTTTTATTATCATTATTTATTTATTTATTTATTTTATTTTTATTTTTTTCTGTGTGTTTTTTTATGTGTCCCAGCCTGCTGTGTAATCTTGCAGTGCCCCATTGCTGCTGACTGAGAACCGCCAGGGAGGCTTGAACCTCCGCGATCAGTGCAGTACATGTCTGTGCTCTGTATGCAGGGAGAAAATGCTCTGGGATCCTGGGTGTAAAATTCTATTTATGGAGGTGTGGTTATTTCTGGTAATTTCATAGCTTAAGCAATGAAAAAAAAATCTTGATCTTTTTAATTCTTCACTGACAATGCAATGTATTGAAACTCAAATACTTCCAATGTCCAGGACAAATGTGATCAAGTGAAAGTGCAGATGTAAAACCAGAGCTGTAGGGAAGGGCTGCCACCCTGTCACTTACAAGCATTTAATGGTAGACACACGGCTTGTCCAAAGGAAATTGTTTTGAGAGGCTAGCCAAAGGAGACAACAGATTAGACAACTTCAATGGGTTGTTTTGCAGTCTTAATTTCATATCTCTCCTTGTTGTCATACAACTAGATGGGACATTCTGTTTGTATCTACAGAAATGCTTCTCAACAGCATAATGCTGTTAAGTGCATTCTTCTCACTTGGCAATTACATTACCATTTAATATAACATTAATATGGGCTCTTTTACTATGAGGGCATGTAGAGGGGATGCAAATTACAGATTTAAAGTACCTGAAGATCCTTTTGACACCCACTGGGCAATTAGCACTGTATTTCACTCTAGTAGATATATATATGGGAGAGGGTGGCAGAGGGAAAAAAATAGGGGGAGGGAAGGGGCAGGACGGAGAATACCATGCGTAGTGGTCTGGCTTTGTCCATCCTAGATTCTTTCAGCAAGAGCCAGGATGACATCCTGCCTGTGGAAGGAGGTGGAATATTGTGCCTTTACTTTTCACCGAAGCTCCCTACTGGGTGTTCAGAGGGGGATAGTTTAATCGCAAATAAGCCTTTCGATACTGAAAGGGGACTTACAAGAAACCTGTACAGTGGCTTTTGACAAGGGCCTGTAGGGAAAGGACAAGGGGGAATGTCTTTAATTTGACAGAGGGAAGATTGAGATGAGATTTTAGGAAGAAGTTCTGCGCCTGTGAGGGTGGTGAGGCCCTGGCACAGGTTGCCCAGCAGAGCTGTGACTGCCCCATCCCTGGCAGTGCTCTAGGCCAGGGTGGACGGGGCTTGGAGCAACCTGGTCTAGCGGAAGGTGCCCCTGTTTGTGGAAGGGGGTTGGATCTGGATGAGCTTTAAGGTGCCTTCCAAACCAAACCACTCTGTGATGCTATGGTTTGAAACTGCGCACGGCAAAGTGCAGGGCTTAGGCGACATCCGCAAGACAAGTTTGTGGCGAGCACAATTACCTCTGTGAACCCCACCGGTCCGCGTTCGCTTCACGACAGATGAGGTCTGTTACCCACAGGGACTACAGACACAATCGTGGCATGATTTTCTGCGGAAGAGGAGCTCGGGCGGTGCAGTCCTGAGGCGGCAGAGGGGCGCAGAACCGACAGTGGAGGGGAGGGGGGAAGCCGCCTCCTTCACCCCCTTCACTCCCTTCCCAGACGCCGTCCCTCTGTATCTCTCCCCGCAGCAGCAAGGAAGGCGAGGCTGGGGGGGCGGAGCGAGGTGCTCACGGAGCGGGCGGAGCGGGCGCGGGCGCGGACGCGCAGGGGGCGTTGAGGGAGGAGGGCGAGGAGAAGAAGGAGGAGACGGCGGGGCGGATCGTGCTGGAGGCGCGGCGGCACCTGGCGGGAACGTAGTGTCGGAGGGTGGCAGGGCAGCCTCAGAGCCGCTCGTAGGGTGGGGACCGACCCGACCATACCCGACCGCGCCGGAGCTCCGGTACTTCCATCCACCCATCCATCTAGCCCTCCTTCTTTCCTTCCTTCCTTCGGCAGAAGCGGCGCGTCTGCAGAGCAGAGGAGCATGAGCGGCGCGGTGCTGGTCTGGCTAGTGCTCTGCGGGAGCCTGGCGGCGCCGCGCCTCGCCCGAGGTGAGCGGACGGGCAGCGGGGATAAGGGAGGGTCGATGCAGCGCCGGCGCTCTCACAAAGTCGGAGCTGAAGTGCGCGGGGGGATCGCGGAGGCTGCTGTCGGCCGGGTGCCTCCGTCTGGGCTTGCCTTTTCTTCTTTAGTTTAATTAACACCCTCCTCCCCCTTATCTCTTTCAAATAGAAGCCGAAGGAAGATCCGCCCTCAGACATGTTCTGTTTTGAAACTCCGCTTAATTAGAGGGGAAAGAAATGCTGTGAGAGCTCAAATGTAATCCAGATGAGCGGCTGGGAAGATTTAATAATATCCGCAGAGCTGTCCACATCTCTTTTCTCTTCTTGTCACCCCTCCAGCCCCAATCGCCGGTCTTCATTTTAATCTGAAGGCTGTTAGCGCTGAGCTAACGGAGATCCAGCAAACTGCGGAAACAGTTTGCAAGCACGGCTTTAGCATCTCGGCAGCAGCGACAGTCCTTGTCAGGCGACGCTTTTCCTGCCTCTCTCAAACTAGGGCACCTCCATCCAAAACCCCAGCGGCTTCTTCTCTATGTCTCGTTCCCGCGCGGGGG
>JARCZZ010007295.1:0-15893 GCA_030323915.1 Brotogeris chrysoptera | reverse complement strand
GTTCTTATCTCAACCCGTGGGAGTTGCATTCTTTCGGTTCTTCTCCCCATTTCCCCCTCATCGGAGTGGGGGGGGAAAGAAGGGGAAGAGTTTGATTTACGACTTAAACCACGACAACTTTTTTTCAGAGAAAAAAATTAGCTTTACAGGTTCAAAAAAAAAAAATCCGATTGTTAATGATGAAATAAAAAGTTTTAAACTATATATCCTATGGATCAGTTTTATCAACAGAAAATGTACCTGCCGAATAAAAGAGGCAAACTTCTGGGCCTACAATCAGTGTGTCAACACAGTGATCAGTAGTAGTAAACGTTAATGGCTGCATAGCCAATGAATCCTACTGTTTTTGATACATACAGGTTTTGTCCATGTAGAAGAGCCAGGATTTCTTGGATAAACCAGGATGATGATTTTTTTTTTCTTTCCGCATTGGTACTAGAAACACCATGTTTACAGTTTTAGCAGATGTTGTGGTTTAAGCCATGCCAGTAACTCAGAACCACACAGCTGCTCACACACTCACCCTGCTCTTACCCTGCCTGTTCTGGGTGGGATGAGGAGGAGAATCAGAATAATGTAAATCTCATGGGTTGAGATAAGCACAGTCCGGTAATTAAGGTACAACACAAACCACTACTGCTACCACCAGTAATAATAATGTTAAGGGAAATAAGGGAAGAGAATACAATTGCTCACCACCTGCTGGCTGATACCCAGCCCAACCCCAGCAGTGATCTAAGCCTTCTGGGTAACTGCCCCCAGTTTATATACTGAGCATGATGTGCTGTGGTATGGAATACCCCTTTGGCTAGTTTGGGTCAGGTGTCCTGTGCTTCCTCCCAGGTTCCTGGGCTCCTCCTCATTGGCAAAGCATGAGGCTGAGGAAGTGCTTGGTCAGAGTGAACATTACTTAGCAACAACTAAAACATCAGTGTGTTATCTGCTGTTCTCAGTCTAAAGCTGAAAACACAGCACAAGCTACTGAGAAGGAGAAAAGTAACTATTAGAGATGAACCCAGGACAGCATAAAAATACAGCTGCTGTATAGATTGAGATGAGGCACTTGAGATGAGGGAAAGGAATAAAACCCAAGAAACCCAAGTGATGCACAATACAATTGCTCACCACCTGCTGACTGATACCCAGACTGTCTCCAGACAGCAATCTGGGCCTTCCAGATGACTCCCCCCAGTTTATATACTGGGCATGACGTTCTGTGGTATGGAATACCCCTTTGGCTAGTTTAGGGCAGGTGTCCTGTCTCTTCTTTGTCATGGCTTCTTGGGCCCCTCCTCACTGGCAGAGAAGGGGAGACTGAAAAACCCTTAATGGGGATGCAACTGAGCAATAATGAAAACCTAGGTGTGCTACCAGCGTTGTCCTCAGACTAAAGCCAAACCACAACACTGCATCAGCTACTAAGGAAAAAAATTAACACTATCCTACCTGAAACCAGATTGTAAGGGAGTCTGCAGGTAGCATCTGACTAAAGGGTATCATAAGCAAGCATATCACTGCAGTTCCAATGAGATGTTGTTTCTTAGCAGTGATTGTGCTGCTGGTCCTTTCACTCCCCATCGCCTGGGAGGTTGCTCAGGCAGAGGGTTAGAGGAGGGTCCAGATATCCCAGGGTAGCAACAGACACTCTGTAGGGTGTCCTTGCTCCACCACCTACCTGATGCAGCAGAAGCTGGTAATTTGCTTCTGGCAAATTAATTTCTGCAATGCAAGCACAATATAGGTTTGCAGTTAGAATATGGCAGTATGGGGCATAGTCACATGTGACAATCTCAGGAGGTCTCATTATTTCTCTAAGACTAATAATATTGCAGTGTTACAAATCTAAAGGAGAAGATTTCTAGTTAATCTGTAGAACTGCAGTTAGTACTTTGCCTAGATAACGTATAACCAGGTAACTACATTCAAGACTGAGGGAAGAGAAGGCAAAGGCAATCCACCTCAATGCTGTGTGAGAATGAGAACTCACATCGAAGCAGAGAATCATTACAAATGCCGAAATGAACAGAAAGTCAAATTCAATTATAGTCTGGTTTTATCAAAAAGGAAACTGACTACCTTGGATGTTTGATCACTCCTTTATGCTCAAGAAATGCAGTATTGCAATTCAAGAAAACTCTATGCCATTCCCTGTAGGAAATTATCATTTGAGGTGAAGGTAAAGGGGATTGATGCAAAGAGAATAAAGATTTTTGGTTGGGCAAAAAATACAACAGGTTGCACTAAAACCTTGAGAGAAATAATCAGTGATATTCTTAGCTACTTACTGTTGGTATCAGAATGTTCATTAGTGACCTGAGAGTGGGAAATGGGTACATGCACATGAAATCTGTGGGTAAGATATATGTTGGGAATATTTTTAGAGTGCTGAGGAGGAACTAATGATCTGACATTGTGCAACTTTGTCACCAGACTAGTAGGAATTGGAATGGAGCTAATCAAAGGGTAACTTCCAGCTGATGATGTGATGGACCTGGGAAAAACCCCAATGTGATTTTAGAGGACATAAAGCAAGGTATTTCTGTTGGAAAGGGGGAAGTACCAGTGCTGCAGTTTGAGAGTATGCAGATTCTGGGTTGGAATACTGTGTACGGCCTGGTTAAAATTTTTCAAGATAATTGCATGTAAACTGAAGCTACTGATGTGAGTGAGTGGAAGACATGTAAAATAAAACTAGTTGACTATCTTGGGTTAATATGATCAAGATTGTTTTGCAAGCTGATTTAAAATGTATATACTATAAGTAATTCTTCTCCTGATGGATGCTTAGAAAGACTAGTGCCAAAGAGCAAACACTCTGAAGTTCATCATACACTTCGGAAGTCATACTTTTAAATTTTTGAGTAGCTGAATAATATTTCAGGTGGGACTGGAGGCAAAGTACATGCCATGTAGTGATAAGCAAGGTTACTTCATGGGGGGAAAGGAACAGAAAAAGGAGATCTTCTGAAGCAAGTGAAATCTGAATATGATTCCCTGATGTCTTCAAAAAGTTGTGAGAGGAAAAGGCCGTGCTTGCTTGCGCTATGTCTTTTATGATTCATCTTTTGCCCTGTAGGAGTCAAGAAAGGCTTATCCTTAGATACATTCTATCTTATACAATTCCTCAATTATTATTTCACCCTGCCCTTCCCTGAGAATTGGAATTGAATGTCTGACCATGACCACAGGGGACTGGACTTGATGACTTGGGTGGTTCATAACATCCCTGTTTGCTGACACTAACCTGTCAAACTCCTCTTTCCGTTCCCTTGGCTGCAGAGATAAAGATATAGCCCTGAAACAGTTTTCAGCAGTAGCAATGATCATCTTGTGAGGCACCTTAGGTGTCTGAGTTTCAAAACCTGAACCTTAGGTTCCCTTGGCAATGGCTAGGTTTTTGAAGTCTTTCCATTTCAAGTCTGATTGCCTTGGAGGCTCTTATCACTGGATGGGGTTAGCTAGGTTAGCTAAGCATACATGAAATGCCTGGGGCAGTTTTCAATAAGCATGATATGATTTATAGCAGCTAGGTTTGTTTTGATTCTTTTCCTTGCAAACCATTCAGTTCTGTCTTCATGAAAGCTTTTCCCTTTCGCTTGCAAAGGAATAACTTGAACTTCAGCACATAATAAATTTTTGCTTTATAACCTTCTCTTCCTCTGTAGCTCTTTGCCTCCATCATGAAAAGTGTTCTGTTCCCTTTGCTAAAACTGAAGATTGGTACTATTTGTAGTATAAGGGTGTAGGTCTTTCTGCCTCCTGAAGTGCTTTCCTTATTCTCTTACTTTCTGACGACTTGCATGCCATTAAAATTTATCTTGTATCTCCTTTGCTTAATAAGGACCTCAGATACATTGATCTTCCAAGTCTGTGTCATACTGTTTGATTTTGCTTGCAGGGCATCTCCTTTCTTCTACAATTAGATAATCTGTCTCCTTTAGGAGAGCAAAAAGCAATTGTATGTAAGCAATCCAGACGGTGATTTCCTTATAAGAGCACACCCTCAGTTATCGGCTCAGTTTTCTTCAGTGTTTCACTTTCAATATCCCCTAAAATTCTGTTGAATATGAGTGAGACTGAAGGAATCTGGCTTTATTTTTTGCAGCATGGCGTCTGTGTCTGTGGTCAAAGAGATGTTCATCAAAGCTATAGGGACTATAACACAAGGGCAAAGAAGGTTTTTTGGGACAACACATTAAGATATCAGTGCATGGTACTAGGGTGGTGTTGAAAATGTGCTACTTGAACCGCTTTCACGTTTTAATTGCAAAAGAACCTTACTATTATTGTAATTCTTGAGGTTAAGATTTAACAAAAAGGGAAAAAATGTAATGAGGAGGAAATAAAGGTGATCTGGCAGTTTTTCTGAGGCTCTTGATCTTTCCCTCACACGGAAATATGAAGCTCTAGGTGGCTGTCCAAAAGTGGCTGCTGAAGCATTGTTCCATACAGAGAGAAAAGGGAAAGCAGCACCAGGCCCGGAGAAACCCTGGGACATGGAGGTCCTGCCATCTCTTGTCAAGCTGGGACTTGGTTCTAAAGTTGCATCTCTGCTCTGGGCTCTGCAGGTGCTGCCGAGACCTGTCCCCTGGGTCCATGCGTGACCTGGTCATGTTCTCCAGCCCCTGCCCACGCTCACTTTGCAAGGGGAAGTACCAGTGCTCGCAGGAGGGGGCTACAGGCAGGCAGCACACATGGACCTGCTGGTCTGTAAAGGATACAAAAGAAGAACATTTGAAAATAAATTTGCTATTAAACCGTTTACAATAAATTTGGGCACAAGCGCTTCTGAAAAGCAGAACTTGACTTCAGGGTACATTTTATCAGCTACATAAGGCGTGTTTAATTTGGAAATAACTTTTGTCCTCCCATGGCTTTTGAAAACAAATCCACAGAATATGAGAAAATGCAAACTCTTGAGATACCATCTCATCTCTCCTTTTTGAAAATGAGTTCTGTTATATCTAAACTTGATAGTTGTTATAGCAAACCCAATGTGTGAGTTACCTTATTAGAAGTCTTTTCCTTAAGAGAATTTCAGCAGAATTTAAGTCTCATTAAAGTTAACTCTGGAGGTTTTAAATATTAAACATACGAAAGATGACCTTGAACTGTCTTCACCCATGCTGGAACTGCCTGGACTTCAACAGACATTTCCTAAAGAAAAATTACACTGGCAGTGTACAACACACAGGTCCTTCGCTGGTCATGTGAGGGGAAAAAGATGATTGTGTCTACATAAAGCAATATTTGTCAGGGCTTAATTTATGACATAATTGACCATTGTCATTAAGCTTTAAATTATAAAACTCTGGCCAAAAGATTTTATTTTGAGTCAGAATTTTCTCTTTATATCCACCAGATAATTTTGTAGAGATATGAAAGTAGATTTTCGCCTTTCTTTAGACACAAGGCATGATATGTTTTAGTGGAAATTATGAGTAATATCACATTCAGTAGATTAAACAGTCATTCAGTCCTTTCTCTGAAGGAGAACTTGCTGTTGAATGAACTGGTTTACCACTTCTTTTGTATACATTAATGTACAGATGGATATCAACAGCACAGGCAGCTAGGGTAATGAAGCATTAAAGGGACAAAAAAGACAAAATTGCTGGCCCTAGCTCCTTTAATTTAAGGCCTAGGAAAAAAAAGACTAATATGGAGTTGCTATTCCTATGCTTTGGGACTTGCGAGAACATCCGTGAAATGCCAGGCCTGACTCTGACATTTACTTTTGCCTAGCACTAAGCTCTCAGTAGAGGGGCTGTTATGAGCAGAGATGTAACATAGTACGGTTTATTTCCCCATCTCGTCGTGCTGGCCAAAATGGGTTCAGACACACATGCTGTAGGCTTTGCTGTTACTAAGAGATAAAAGCCACATGGTGCACATTTATATATATATATATATGAAAGAAGAATGCATTTTTCAAGCTTAATTGCTTTCTAATTTTGATTTCTTTTCTGTTTAGCAACAGCCATATTCTATCATGAAGCGAGTCAGACACCTAGTGTCTAGTTCAAATTAATTCACTGAGTCTATAATTCATACACTAAATGTACTCATAGTTATTCCTCAGCACTGAGGAAATACTGCGCATGTTAAAAGACTTTACAGGTGAATTTTTGAAGGACTAAATGTGACTTCTGGTAATCTGACAGTAAATACAAATCGGGATCTTGCATGAATATACTGAATTACAATAAAGGTTTCATAACTTAGTGCTTTGAGTAACATTTACGGTAACTGTCTATAAGGAACAAGTACTGAATTTCACGATGCGATATCTTGGTTTCTTATGTAACTAATAATTGATGGTTTGAGCATTTTGCTTAACTTCCTGCTCCATAGGGAATACTTACTATGTTATATTTCTGCGTGTTGAATTCTTTAACAGGTAAATTTCCTAGAATTTTTTTAATGCATCAAGGCACCTGTACATTTTGCCTCAAATACAGCGTCTTGCGTGCATAAAATAAGGGTTATAATGAGGAATCCTTTTTCTATTACAAGTAAGATTATAGAAACAATATCCTTGATGCTCTGCTTTGCTTTGTGCTTAAATCAAAAGAAAAATCTTGTGTACGTTATCCGAAAACTCAAGTGAAGTTTTTAGGTGGTTGTATTATGAGAGTTCTTTTCAGGAAAGGAAAGAGTTATAGGTAAAAAAGCACTTTATCCTGATTCACTGGAGCTTCGTTGGAGCTTTTCTTGACTAGCCGAGTTTCTAGTTTTACTGGTGGAAACAGCCCATAGATTTAGCCACATCAAGATTTTGGTATGTTAGCAACTGCAAATGGACTTTATCTCTAACAAAATGAAAGAAAGCCCTCTGTGCATTAGGGAAACAACCGCTTGTCTATGTAAGTATCTGTTACCACAGTACATTTACCTATATATGCCATGGTGATCATGAGCTGCCTTTCTCGTGATCCTGGTTTTGGTAAATACTTTTTCAGATAGCCCTGAAAAATACCAGCCAAATATTGTGGGTGTAGAAGAGGTTCTGTGCTGCATAGATTGGGCTTTCTGATGTCACTAGGTCATAAGTGGTGGTGCCCTCTTGCCCTTCTGAGAAGAAAGATATGAGTGGAATTTATTTCTTCTAAATAGAATAACAACATGTCATGGGTACTTAAATCAGTGTCAAGTACCTAATGTTAAATCTCAGTTATCAACAAACTGCTAATCCATTTTGTCAGATGAAGTCTGCACATAAGAAATAAAAATGAAATACGATTTGAAAGCCTAATTGTTACTTGAGGGACTAAAAAAATGGTAGTAGTAGACTCCTGTAGCTGATATAAATGTTTTGAAGACTCAGGAATATAAACTATGTTTCTTTACACTATGTCGACAAAACATATTCTGGTTTAATTTTGTGTCTGTGTATGTCGAGCTAAGATATCTGTTTCGAGAAGTTGGACCGGTTGAAATTGTCTGTAGGTGAGTTATATAACTAGGGAGTCTAAAGATTAAAGAGCTTTGAGATTTTTGGATTGCAGTTCATTAAGTCTGCCTCTACTAATTTAATTTTTCAATTTATATTCCTGTTTCAATTGGTAAAGTTTGGTGAGGAATATGCCCTCTCATTATGGAGTGCTTATTTTTCTTCCCCAGAGAGAATGATTGTCACTATGCCTTATCTTAGAATAAGGTTTTATTGAATCCTTCAAGTAATGTTAAAAATTTAAGAATTTGCAGTAAATTTTAAATGGAATTTTAAATTGCTATGGGACAGTTATTTCAAAATTTAAAACTAATATTTTCTCCCAATAGCGCTAATAAAATGAAAGGTATCAAACTATACTTTCAAGATTGATTATTCAATATTGCTGGGAAAGTTATTTGCAAAACTACACTTAAGTATGTTAATTCATCAGCAGAATGTAACCAAAATTGTCTCACTTTTCTACCAGCTCAAAAAATTATATAGTGAAATAATCAAACTCCAGTTGTGCCTGTATTGATTTAGCAGGCAGTCTGAGGTGTTCCTGGGCTGCTTATAGGAGATAGCACTTTCTTCCCTACCCCTTCATATAATACAAATAACTTCTATTGAAATCTAAATGGGTAACTCTTCAATTAATATAAGACACCATCAAAAGGTGTGCTGCAGCACAAACTTGCTTGGTATTTAAAAAATGATCTTGGTTTATTACAGCATAATGTCTTTATGCTCTCCCTCTATTAGATAAGGCAGGAATTGTTTACTTCTTGTGTGTAAATGAAATTGCTTCTTCGTGTTGAAGCTGTGTTCAGTATGGGGTTTACTTGTTTGCAGAGTAATGCCAATGACTTTTGAAATCACAGATGTACCTCAGGTTTTGTTCTAGACACCCAGACTTTTCCTGTGGAGCAAGGAAAGCCTACATTTTGACATGGTAATCAATTATTAGGATAGCCTAAGTTGGTTCATGCAGTTAGAGGTAAGAGATCCTATATTTACTTTACTCATTCTCTGGTGCTGTATAGGTGTTCAGATGAAGATACTGCACTTGTGAGCAGAGACCATGCAAGCAAAATCTGTAGGCTGTTTCCCATATTAACTGTTGGAACATTACCACTTTGTAACAAAAACAAACATTAATGGGATCACAGCCCAAGAAAACAAATTGAAATGTGTTATTTAGAGCTCTGTTCTAGGAAGGTGCTATGTCTTGCTCCTTTATTGTTGTCAGCATATGTTTCCCTGTAGTTCAGATGGGTTTGACAAAAGGTTCAGCATATTGCATCCATTCCCCAACAAGACTGTTTTATTTTAGAGCACTCATTGGGAATGGACACAATGCGGTCCAAGTAGAGGAGGTCATTAAGCTTGAGTCTCTCATTACAAGAGTTCTTAAACACTGATGTGTTGAAGAAAGGGAAAATTATATTAACACTTCTTATTCACAATATAAACAGTCGCTTGTATTAAAAGAAAACCAACCCTCAAAACCCACTGAAAATGAAATTCTACTTTTTCATACATTTAGGAAACTTAATTTGACATCAAGCTCCTAAGTTTTTTTCTTTTTGAGAAAGAAGTATTTATTACCGGACTCCATGAACTCAGTGCGGTGCCATAAAAGCTGAATGAATTAGAATATTTATATTTCTTATCTCTGAAAAAAGTCAGTGGTATAAATGTACTTTCAGGTACATTTCACAAGGACAAATATTGACAGGTTGGGGGGACATATTTTCAAATATGACAAGTATTTAGAAGTAAGACAAAATTGAACATTATTTAAAAATACAAGTGTCTAATGACTAGATTTATTGAAAGCAATTATCGCTTGCAGCTTCATAATAGTAGTCAAATAGACAGTTTGAAGGAATAGCAGGTTCTGGTGCTTTGGGTTTGGTTAGATACATATATGTGTGTCTTTGGGCACTGACATGAACTTTTGAAAATTACTTATGTTCCATGGTACATACAAAGATCTTGTTCAGCTATCTTGCCAGAAGTGACAGTCTTTGATAGTGCAGGGATAGAAGAAATAGAACAACTCAAAACTGCTTGGAAAAGAAAAGTGTATTAAACCAGCAGAACAGCTCAGGTTCCCAGTTTTGACGCCTGTTTGAGGAGAGGAAAAGAGGCACAAGGGGAAGTAGAGGTGCCAAATGAAGCAAAGCTTCAGCTGCTCCCAGGCTGGCTTAGCCCTGCAAAGTGAAACCAGATGCCGTGTTAGGCCCTGCACCTCTGGTTTGCATTAATTAGCAGGAGGGAAAGATCTATTGGCTTCTGCTGCCTTTCAGGTTTTCCAATGCCAGCTAACAATAAGTATAGATTACTGTGTATCAGACCTAGGAAATTGCTTTCCACCAAGTTGGAAGCTAAAAATGAATAAAAATCAATGTAATTGTTTTTAATATGTTGCAATCTTCTCCATCTTAAAAGGTGGCCCTTACCCTCCAGCAGAGTCGTTGACAGTTTAGGGTTTTTGCATGCACTATTTAATGTGTATAGAGAATAGAACAGTTTGGGGATTCTCTAAAGTGCCAGGAACGGTACCCTCTCTTTTGTCATATGCATGAAATCAAGGAGGAAAAAAGCCTGTTACACAAATGAAGAAATAGTCACAGACTGCCAAAGACTTAAAATGCCCTTGGCTGACTTAAATATTCAGTTACATGGGAAACTTAACAGCAGCAATAGTAATAAGATACTTGATTTTTAAGTTAAATCGCATTGAGATTAATGTAATTTGAGAAATTTAAAATCTTCAGGTAGGGATTTGTACAGGAGGTGAAATTACTCATGTATCCAGGAAAAGCTACAAGAACCGAGACAAGGAAAGTATATAATTCTCCGGACACTGAAGAATTATTCTCCCTCTAAGCGTTTGTAATGCTTTGTCTTTAGAGGATTAAGCTTCTGCTTCCTTTAGAAGTTTTGGCATATTGGATTTATTTAAGTAACAGCTCCATGTTTTGCATATTTATAAATAGGGAAGAGCAGTGTAAGCTATAGATTTTGTTTGAGATGCATTGATAGGAGTGTTACCTCCTGTAGAATTTCCCACAAGTTTATCAGTCGGCATTTTCATTTGGGGGATATTTCTTTCAGAAAGCAAAATCAGATTACTTCAGCCAACACTAAAGGTATAGCTAGTCTTTACATTTTTAAAGGATGCAGTGCAAGTCTGTTTTGCTTCTGCTTCCTTTTCCTTCTTTGGTGTGTGCTGTGCTCAGTTTCCCTTCCAAACACTATACATTTGCTTGTTTTCCCTGTTAGATAACTGCTACTAAATTTTTGTTGAGTGTTGTGGCACCGTCACCAAACTTTTTCCTACCCCTGATATGCATTAATTGGAGTGAAATGAAAACTAGACAGCTACCATATATGATTTCTGCCTTCCTTGGAAAGCTTCCCCTGTGATTGATATTTTTTTCAGTAAGACCCTTTTCCATGTTGCTCTACTCGATAGCATTAGCTTTGTTACTTCACTTGGCTTCCTTGCTGCAATTGCAACCCGCCTAGAAATTTCCTCCTATAAATCCACTTAAGGAAGTGTCCCACTAGAACATCACCTTTTATTTGTTAACAGCTGAGGGTGTTTCCAGTGCCTCCACATGGGATCTCCACCTGCTTCCTGTTTGCAATGAGGTTGCTGCGGGTACCAGCAGCAGCTCAGTTAAAACCCGACTCACAAGAGCAGAGGCAGCTCTGAGAATTCACTCCTATCAAGGTGAGTTTAGTGTGTTTGGATTTTTTCTGTTCAGCAAAAAGCTGCATGGCTGCATAGGGGTTTTTTTGCATTAAGAAAACTTTGCTTCTTAAAGAAGTTTTTCTTGCATTAAGGAAACTTCTTAAGTAAGCTTCTTTCCTGGCACTGAGGGAAGTGAAGCTAAGGAAGTGATAGGGTGCTAATAGCTGACAAATCACCATGTCATCTTTTCTCTAGCTAAGCCTTGGCAACTTTTCTGCTAAAATCTCTCCTGTGGTATGTTTTCATGAATGACAATTTATGCTTCATCAGTTCTGCGGCTGTGGCGTTTCCCACCACCGCCAGTGGGTGACTCCCTTGGCACTGCTTTATTGTACTTTGAGGACTGGCTGGTGGGACAGAGCCTGGGGAGAAACGGGTCATTTTCTTGTCTCGCGTTCTTTTGAGGTTTATTTGTATCTAAGGACAGAGAGAAGCTCAGAAGCCTAAACCACTTTGCTCAATATTACTAGCAGTGTTTTCCTCAAACTTCTTAGATTCAAGACTCTGAAATAATAAACGGAGAAAATGAGAACTATTCCTTGTTTTCAAGGAACAATGTAGCTCATAGTCGTTTATCTTGCTGCACACACCCCAGACAAAGACCCGAGTGTTCCCTGAGGAAACAGAACTGTGGCACAAGTAACTTCCACGGTGCGGCTGCCAGGCTCTGCTGGGCTGGCGTGAGGGATGTACTTGCTTCCATTGGTATTGCTTAGCCCCTCCCAGCTGGACCAGTGGGTAACAATGTGAATTAGTCTTAAAACAAAGTTAGTAAGTCCACAACTTAGCAGACACGCAGATGTCTCCACTTATCCTTGTTATTTCTGTAGCAGCTACACAGAGGTGCCTTGCTGTCACTACCGGAACAGAAGAACTTTTTAAAGTAATAGTTTTCTACCTTAGAAATGAGCTGTAATACTTAGCAAATGCCACCGAGCTGGAAGAACAGCTTCAGGGAAATACAGTTTCTCAGTCATCGACTTAAAATTCTTTGCACTATACAGTTAGGGGAAATTTTGGGCAGTGATTTTAAGCTGAACTTAAAGTGGCTTATTTTCTTCCGCTTTGTTTTTATACTGAGGCTGTATTACAATGTCAGCTGTGAGAATTGAACTGGATAAGCTTTCTTCAGATGAGATTGAGAGCAAGAAGGATTCCACGTCAGTCTTTAAAGAAGGCAAGTTCAGTGATTTGTGTGCCGGTTATAATGCTTTTCAACTTCACTGCTCGCATTCTGCACCAGCTGGTAAGCATGCATTTATATAAACTATTTCCTCAAATCTGTGTCTATTTACTCATGTAACATGTTGCGAGTAAACTGTAAGACCCAATAACAAAACCAAAGGATTTGTTGCTGTCACATACAGGCATGCATTATATGAAGTAATTTCTGCTGTAGAAATAGGGTAGAGCGTGCGTACTTAAATAAAAGTCAGTGTCTCCTGAGCATTCTGGATGTAGGGAACTGCTGGAAGAAGAGCCCCGGTGACTGTTACCTTGGCACTAGCTGAGAGATGAGCTTTCCATAGGACATGACATGGGTTTTGTGCAAGTTAGAGCAACCTCAGCAGCTGCTCTGATATTTGACTTGGCAAAGTGTGTATATAGGGTATGCTCTCTAGCGCTTAACACTGTGTCTCTTCTCTTTTCACTGTTAGTTTTTGACTACATTAGGGCTTGTAAAGAGGGAGCTGTGTATACTGTAAGATTACTTTTTCATGACCGGAATGGTTCATGGATTGTTTGTATTTGTTGGCAGGTGTTACATGTAGCTACAGTAGGTCCCCAAAAATGTCAATTAAGTTAGCATCAAGAACTCTGATTTCTCTGAAAATTAATAGTCATACAGAACACAGAATGTAGCTGCCTTGGATTGACTAATATAAGCAAGGGGATATAGTTATACATAACCACCTGAAGTTAATCCATGGCATTTGTTATGCCCCTAAAACATTCTTAGTTATTGGATTGTCATTTACTTAGGAAACACCTTTCAAGAATGATTCCTCTTGTTTCTTGTGGACTTCATATGTATTTCGACCTGCATAACTCCCAAGGGATAATTTGACTTTGATCATTTTTACACTTGCTTATGATATCTGGTACAAAACGCAGACAAGACAAATGGAGAGTATCTGAATGTAAAATGACACTTTATACTGTGACCGGACAACCAACCTGCAGTTGTTGAGCTGCAACTTTCACTTGGCTAAAGTAGGTGAATGTGTAAATAAACCTTGATATTCTTAACTCTGTAACAAACTTTTGGAACATATTTTACTTATAAATTCAGTTCTTACACATTTAAACAGCCAAATGGTTGGGATGTCATGCTACTTATTCTTTTGCAAGGAAAACGTAACTTGTAATGTTATAATAAGTAATAGAAATTCAGTAATAGAAACTTTCTGATTTTACTTCCTGTGAAGCCTCCCCTAGATTTTTGTAAAGCAGAACTTTCTCAGGAGAAACACTTCCGAAAGTTTGTCTTGTATGTTAGCAGGTTTTTGCAAGGTCAGGAATCAGGTGGCTCTCTGTTCCCCTGGGATCCTAGAGCACAACTTTTACCTCTCCTACCCCAAAGAAGTTCCATTAAAGAATTGATGCCAGTGCTAGGTGATATACTTTACTATGTTCCCTGAGCATCAAAGTAACCTGTTCTAGCCTATCCGATTGTAAAAGAGTAAAGTGGACTTTCAGCTTGAGCAACATATTATTTGTAGCACTGCCCCATTCAGAGATCTGCAGGAAAGAGATAATAAAAACCCCAAATCTCCTTGTTGGGATTCTTCCATTTGGAAAAATAATGATTTTCTTTCGGAAAGAATTACTATTTCCATGTATTTGTGGCAAACAGTTTATTATGCCTAAAGCAGGAACAATGCTAGCTAGCCTCTTTGACAGTGTTTTATCAGAGTTTGAGGATTTTATTGGTTTGTGGTTTTACATCATGGCAAGAAGCAAGTAAATGATGATACATTGTCTTAGCATTTTTGGGTTTAGTATTTATGGGGGGTTAATGAATGATAAATTGAAGCAAATGCAATCTCATATTTTGCCTTCTAAAATTCTTCGATATATGTATTTTACCAGTGTTTAAACTCAGTAAGCCCTTTCTAGTTTCCAGTGTTCTGTTGGGTTGGCTGAAGCCTGAATGGAACAGTATAAACCAGACCTCTTTGGCTTTCACATGTCACTTCTTAAAAGGAACTTCTACTTGCTCAGTCATGGCTATTAAACACAAGCAGCTCAAAGTTATACTGTAATGATAGACCCTATTTCTTCATCAACAGACTATTCCCCAACAATGCTGTCTGACAGGAAAATTAAGACTTTGTAACTGGAATTTTGCACTAAGAATTTAGTGTTGGTTGGTTGGGTTTTTTTTGGGATTTTTTTGTTTTGTTTTGGTTTTTTTTTTTTCAGTTAGCAATAGCAGTATTAAAGTCTTCAATGAAATCAACATCCTACATCAAGGTGCTGCACTGAGGTTTACTAGTGTTGTCTCCTCTGCCCCATAGGACTCCAACCTCTGCTTTGGGAACCTTACATTTAGGCTTAATGCTTCTTTTTATTTCCAATGGGTTCATTTTTAGGATTTGAAGAATTCTTCTCAAATTACTCAAATCGCCAACCAATGGTAGTAAATAGTACACAAGTTTTGAAAAACATAAGTGCTAATTGTGAACCTACAAAAAAAAAAGGCAGCAAAGAACGTGTCCTTCTCTTCAATCTCATGTCCACGTAGTCTGAGAGACTGTTTAAAATCTATAATGCTGCGTTTGTACTATGACTTTCTGCATATAAAGCAGAGAATTCAATATAGAGATTATCACTTAAGAAACACTTTTCTTCTTGTAGAACTGATGTGTTAATTTTAAATATAGCACCTAACAGTGCAAATACAGAATTGTGAATACTCTTACAAAGTGGTGTCCTGAAATAGTCCACTCTCAGAATGGAAAATGGAATTGTTGCTGGGGCAGGAAAGCAATAACTATGTGTTAATTTTGTTCCTGCTTTAACCAAACCCATTGCAATAGGATGTAAATGTGACATTACTTCCCTACATCTCTTGTTAAATGAGAAAGAATGTTGCCATAAATAAGGATTAACTTTCTGTATATCACTGAAATTTCAATTCTGGTGCAAGTACGAATCCTAAGGTTTTTTATTTGGGGTCTGAAGATTCATAGAATAGTTTCATAGGATCAGCTAAGTTGGACAAGACCTTTAAGATCATAGAGTTCAACCTTTATCCCAGGACTGCAAAGTCCACCACTAAACCATGTCACTAAGGGCCTCATCTACACCTAGGGATAGTGATTCCACCACTTCCCTGGGCAGCTTATTCCAATACCTGATCACCTTCTTGGTGAAGAAATATCCAGTATAAATCTCTCCTGACACAGCTTGAGGGCATTATACGTCAGAATACATTGCAGAAAATATCACTGCTAGAACTAGTACAGTAGTGTTGTTGAATTAAAATTCTGTATATAGAATACAGACTTTCCATGTAGAGTGAAACCTTTGGGATTTATCACTTAGAATCATAGAATCATAGAACAGGTAGGATTGGAAAGGACCCGAAGATCATCATGTTCCAACCCCGTGCCATGGGCAGGGACACCTCCCACTAAACCATGCCATCCAAGGCTATGTCCAACCCAGCCTTGAACACCGCCAGCG
>JARCZZ010007294.1:3127-17924 GCA_030323915.1 Brotogeris chrysoptera | reverse complement strand
CAGCGCTGTTCCCAGGCTGAAAGTCCAAAACACAGCACTGCACCAGCTACTAAGAAGGAGAAAAATGACTGCTACTGCTGAACCCAGAACAGCAACTTACACATGCAGAACTCTTCACAAAGTAAAATTAAAAGTAAAAATGAAAGGCTGTGCATGTATCTGAAGATTTTGATTGCTCTCAGCAAATTGAGTTCCCAGTGTTAGAAAAGATTTATTACCGTATTCAGTGTATATATTCAAAGTCAGTCTGGTATGCATGTTTGATGCAATAAGGTAGACATCGGAAAGTTAACAGTTTAATAGCAAGTTGCCTAAGAGGGCCAGGGCCCTTTCAGTGATCTGAACATAATTGACAGCTATTATTCTTCACTTAGGAGCAATGGCCCACCCCAGGAGCAATGAACCGACAAATCATATAGTATCATGTTCCTTCTTGATTGAACAACTTCAGGGGCCCATGGCTAACTGCATGGCCTCTTGTTCAGCTGTGAAAGTGTCTTTTTATTTGTTTGAGGAAGTGCACAATTGAATATGGAGTTGAAAGAGAGGCCATTTCTCTTTTCTTTTTTTCTTTTCCTTTTCCTTCAGCCTCAGAAAGGTCAGGAGCCTGCTTCATCTGTCATGCTTAATCAGCTGATGAAAACTCTGCTGATGAACGAGGTTGTGGCTACTCTATTTAAAGCATAAATCTTAATGGAAGAATCATTCTGTAATGTGTTACTTCTGGAAATGTGGAGCTGCTCTTTTAAGAGTGTGCTGGAGGCTTCTGGTAGCATGGATGCGCAGTGTTTCTGGAGATTTGTGGGGTGATATATATGACAGTTTCCCAATTGCATGCGATCAGGCATGTGGTCTCAGATGACAGCAAAAGGCTGTAGCAAAGGGACTAGACATCGCAACTGGAATGTGAGACAAGTCATCATGAATGCAGTTAACAGGATGCTACTGACTGAGGTATAAAGATGGCAGTACATTTCAATTGCCAAAATGCAATTTCTCATTCCCCTCTAACCCATCATCTTTCTGTTTCAAAGTGTTTGTGGAACAGTGGTGAATGCTGTGTATCTAGTAAAGCTTGGCAAGAGATGTGCAAGAGAGGAAGAAAGATAGAATTATGCAGTGTTGGCACAAGCAGTTCTTTGTCCTGGCTGGTCATGATAGAGGGATAGGTACTGTCCCTCTCTTTTCAGTGAAACATCGCTTTAAAAACCTTTTGAAATCTTAGCAGTAAAAGATGTGTTTTCACTAAACAGTATTTATCTACCTACCTGCCATGTTCTACTTATTAGTCTTCAGATATGACATATTTTTTTATATACATGCATTCCAGGAAAGCCCAAGAACTTCTCTCAGGAAGAAGGCCCTACAAAAAAACCCTGTGATATCCTTATGTACAGCACCTTCTCTACTGTCAAAAGAGGGATGAGTTGCAACATAGAAATATGATGTCGAAGATAGTCATTGATACTGCTTTTTGCCACAGCATGGAGGAAAAGGAAACAATACCCAGCCTTACACAAAATGAAAGTAGACTACAGCACTTCTCCTTTTCAACGAGCCTAATCTCTCAGAAACACATGACTAAAGAAAAAAAAAGAAAAGAAAATGGTACTTAGTGACTTTGTGTGGGGTCAGAAATGAAGCCTCGATATGGCCTGTATCAGGCATTCTGAAAAGAAAATGTCTGCTGCTTTAAGAAAAAAGTCATCAAAACTAGCTAGATTTTAAGGAAGTTTTGTCCCATAGGCTGATGTGCAATTAAATTGTTCATCATTGCATTCACATGTGTACTAAATTTATGAAGCCAAACACTGAGAAAGGCAGGGCTGCAACAAAGAGCTTTTGCAACAGCCTCACTCTACCTGAGTTTGATCTCATAATATTTGTAGATATTTCTCAACCTTTTAACAATTTACAAGTAAACACAAGTGAATACACAGACAAGAGACATATTATTTGCACGGAGCATTCATCAGCTCTCTTCTGATGTACCCAGGTCCTTCTGATTGCTTGCCTTATGCGAATACTGCCAATGATTTCATGGCAGTTTGAACTTGGATATACTACCTTGGGCAAAACATACATGGTGCACCTTCAGAGAAGCTGAAGAACATTTAAATATGCAGCCAGCTCAGATGAGCACAAGTGTGTGTGGAGGCTATGTCACCCTCTAACAAAACTTCTCCATACAGTCTGCAACCTCATGATGAGTCATGATGACAATTCTGTTTCTGATGCTAAGCCGGAAGCTTAGTTTGCAACCACGTGTAAAGTTGCAACTGGAAAATATTTTGGAACTGGTACTCTAGTGACAAAATGCAACTTTGCAAGTTACAGCAATAGCTTGTAGCTGCAAGCTGTTATAGGTTGAGTGCATGTGTGTTCATGTGTGATTCATGTCACTCGTTCTCCACCTACTGGTGGCATTTTTAAGGCCTAAAAACCCTCGTGCCCCTCCTGTGAGTGACATGGAGGTTACCACTAGTTGACCCCATAAAAATGTGCAATCAGCTAATTGGAAAATTCTAATTAAGCCTGTGCTTATGGTACAGTCATCCACATGCGAAAGGCACTCAGCTTGCCTGTATGACTGGCCTGCTTGCCGCAGGAGAACAGCAATTGGATTGGGCAAGCTTTCCTTTCCCAACCATTGGAGCATGATGGTCTGGATGACTCTGCTGATGGCAGGCTTGCTGAGGGCCAATTTTTCTGCTGCAGCCACCCATGGTTCCTTAGTTCCAGATGCCTATTCATCTATGTTCCCTGTTCTCTGTAGTCACCATTTCAGAAACAAAATGAATGGGGGTGAACACAACTACCATTAGGAAAAACGATGACAATTAAATATAATTAATAAACACTCCTATTACAGGGCATATGCATGCTGTGTGTCTAAACTGAACTGAGTCTGAAAATTAGTACACCTCATTACCCAAATGAATTGGAATTACACAGCACAACTTCCACTATTAATACAGCTTAAAGAAATCCCCCTTTTTTTTTCTCATGTATATCTGTTTCTAGAAAACTGTGTGCTTTTTAGTCGAAGTATATTAGAATGAACATTGCTAATCACATCAGTCCAGATGGCTGGCTCTCTACTTGCCAAATGGAAGTATTGTAACCTATTTAAAGTGCAATTTAGGTAAACTCCATGTTAATAAAGATCCACGAGCTTTTGGACTTTTTCTCTACTCTTTCATATATCAGAGGTTCAGTCCACAGAGGCAGAGCATAGTGTTTGTGAATGCCATTGATGCTGGTCACTCGAGCCAGGACTGCTCAGTACCTTGCCCTCAACCTTTTGTCCCTGTCTTCTCATAGCAGTGTGGGATCCTATAATAGATCATTATCCTTTTTTGAAGTTAAAAGTATAGTTAGGAGCATATATGCCAAACCCACATAATTCTGTGGTAAAGGCTGGAGTGAAACCTAGCTCAAAATAATATATCTGGTTATTGCATGCATCCAGCCTGCATTCTCTGACCAGCTGGAATGTGTTAGAATTGTTTTGTGTTTATGGGATCTTCATCTAAACCTTACACAATTTAATTTTCTCTGGAAATTTACTAACTTTGAGGCTACTGTGCACGTTGTCCTTCAATCCAACTAGGATTTTCTGTGTGGCAGGTCACACTATGCTGGTGATCACAACATATTTTTCTAATGAGTGGAATGATGTGCTTATGAATTCCTGTTGGTATCTCTATAACTCATACAAAAAAAGTTTTTGAACGTTTTTGTTGCTAAGAGCATGTTTCCAGCAGGTTTGGCTGGTCATACACCTTTCTGTTTTCCAACTACTATGTGGAAAGAAATCATCCAACCACAGATCTTATAATATTAAATCATTGGCTTGGCTGTACATCCCCCATTTTCCTTGGATGTTCTAGAGAAACTTATGGAAGGCAGACACTACTTTTTTCTAGTCACTGTAGAAACCCACTGGATGAATACTTGTACCTTGGTACCTGTACAAATCAGACAGGCACCAGCTGAACATGGAAAACAGGCAAAATTGTTTCCAAGACCGTATAGGACTTTAAAGACAGACTCTCATTGCTCATTCTTCAATGCTGTGCTAACTAGATTAGCAATAAAATCTGACCCAAATCTGGAAAAGAGGCCAGCTGTGTCTTAATATTTTCTGATTCAGTAGGTTGTTGGCCCATGTGGGCTTGTTCTGTTAGCAGCACCAGGATCTATTTAATTATTCATTTCATGTTTAGTACTAGGATGTTTAATTTAACAATTAATATTACAAAATGTATTAAAGCCTATTGGGAGTATTCCCACAAGTATGGTGTAGTGGTGGAGAGTGCACATCTAAGTCTCTGCTGTGTAAAAAAAATATTATAAGATGCCAAGGGCTTAATGCTTTCTGTTGCTGAATTCAGTCTTTTGACACTGCTGGGGAAAGGTTGGACCTAATACACCTGATAAGATTAAAGATCAGATACATCAGGATGGGTTTGGTCCACACAGGGATTTCTTCTACCAAATAGATGACTACCAAGAGACAACTTTCTGGAAAAGTATCACGTCACAGAGTTGTCTGAATCTGCTGTTCTTTTGTGCTTCTTTGTCCTTACAGGCAAAACCACCACACTGGATCCCTGAAATCTCAGGCAACTTTTTGATGTCCTATTCATCTACCTTTCACTAAAATCTCATCAGCTTCCCATGGAATATGGGAATGAAAACTTTTGTTTTGTTTGACTAAAGAAGAATGGTCCCCTATTCTCCATGCACAGACTGTTGTAAGAGAAGTCCCTGGCCCCCCAAAGATGGTGTAGCTCATTCATTACCCATATCCTGGCACTGGGAAAGGAACCAAAGGCAGCTGTGAGTGGAGGAGAAGAAAAAAGTGAAAAGAAAACTTCAAAAGTGCAGTTTTATTAGGAGAAGTAAATTTGTCTATTTAAAAGATTAGGTCATCAGACAATCTTTAAAACATGATACAGTATTTGTGGCGAGGGTTGGACTGTAGCCTCGGTTGGGGCTTCCTTTGGATGGGCCCAACTTTGCACAAACATGATTTCCAATGTCCAAATGGCACAATCTAATCTGTAATAAGCAGCTAAAATGGCTCTGGTGTCAGAAAAGGAAAACTGGAAAATAGGTAAATTAGAGAGAAATAAAAAATCAGAAACATACTGGTCAGACAGACTGCTCTAGTACAAATGGTAATTGATACTTTTGATATACGCTCCAATAAAGTTCATATTGGTATTAAATTGAATATTGCTGCTAAAATTATGACATGAGAGAAGACTTTATAGTAGGAAGGGTAGTCCGTAGCATCAGTTGATTAGGAGGGCTATGTGATCTTCGAATCTAGAAAGCTTGTACAGGCATCCAGTGGTCTTTTTAATGCTTTTCAGCTGCTGTGGATCTCAACTGAAATTTTTGTAGTAGTTTATATGTGTTTACGTATATGTATAGAACAAATTCTTATAAAGCAAGAACATCCTAGACTATTCATAGCCAAGACAATACTAATTATGGGTATATTTAGTGGTTATATGCTAGTAAATGTGAAGAACCCAGAAACACTACTTTGCAAAGGACCTTATGAATTTCTCCTGTGCACAACTTACACATAGCTCAAGGTGACACTTGCCTGTGTCTGCAAGCCTGGGGACAGTCAGTAAAGGCACAGAACACCCACTGCTCTGTGCTGTCCTGTACCAGGCCTGGGGTGAGCACATGTGCTGATTGCACTTAGACAGCAGGAGAGTAAGACTCAGCAGGTTTTGCTGAGAGCTGCAAATTTCTGTTGGGGTTCTCTTCTACCTTCAGTCTAACATCTGGTCTTGCAAGCCTTTGTCAGGGTTGATACACTGAAGTAGCCCTTAGGTTTGGAAAGTGGAAGGAGAATGGGTAGGGTGACTCTGCCATGTCCCTTTCTGTCTGGTTTTCTACGACTCCTTGAAAACAAACAACTGAAACTCTGAGTGAGACTATTTTCAAGCATTACCAGTCCCCAAGACCACAAGCCTGAAAATTCCAAGAATGTTTTATCTACAGGAAATTGTCTCTTTCACTTGTGACTGATGCTGTCTTGTTTAGTTGTTGTTTTGGTTTTTGCCTCTTCTAACTGAAATATCCTTTCCATGAGTAGGGGAAGATTGAATTACTCAGGGGTGATTTCTTCTAATCTTTAGAAAACACTTCTAGAGTCTTCTATGGGCTGCTTCTAATGCCTCCTGCTGCTTCAACCGATTTTCTTACAGAATTGTAGGTTTATGGCATTTTAATCAAGTCTTCCTAGTAAAGGCGTGAGCACCATTTTGTGTGAGGTGAAGGCTTGAGCACTGTCTACATCAACACCTGACAGAGCTTGGTGATTATGCGTTCTTTCAATTCTCCTCCCCGTCCCTTGGAGTGGGGGGGGAAGAAGAGAGGGCAGTGAGCAAGCGGCTATGTGGCTGAATCGCCAGCTGGGTTTAAACCATAACACCTACATAGCAGCTTTTCTGCTACACTTTTGACTAAGTTCTCACTCATTTCCTAAACCTTGACAAGACACACAATATGCCTCCCCATTAGAATCACATGCCCACTGCGCATCATTACAGTCAGCTATCAATGAATGAGATGACTGTAAACTAAGCTACATTTACTGGTACCTGCTAGTACCAGCTAAGTCTTCTTTATCTCTTAATATATATAAAAAAAACCCCTGGTGAGTACATGTGCTTACAAGATTTACAGTAGGGATTAGAATCTGGAAGATAAATTTTCCTTCCCATTTCACGCATGCAACCTATTGCCAGGTCAGGATGTATTCTGTCACTTAACACAAGAGAAGACTCTGGCATGAAAACCAGGATGTGTTTCACTCTATTAATCAAACCTTGTGTAAACCTATCTTTAGGCCTTGTCCAGACAAGAAAGAAAAAAGAAAAATAATATCTAAAAAAAGCTCTTACCTGCTTTATTTCTGTGGGTCTTATTTTCCCATTTTTTCCTGTTTTTTCTCAAAATGTTTGAGACTTAGTTGGAATTTTACTGCTGAAGGGTGAACAGTGGACCCTCAAATGACTTATTTCAGGTCTGCAATAGATTATGAATGTTTGTATTAATACTAAAATGGCCACAAGAGTCTCAAAGCAGGTTTTCATTTGTACTAGGTGTTATGCTAACATCTAGAAAGACTTTTTCTTCTTCAAAGATTTTAAAATGGTTTAAGAACCTAAAGGTATTAAAACTTCATCAGAGCAAAACTTCAGAACTGGACATGGCTGCTGAACACTAACAAATATCTGTTCAGTAACTGGTTCCTGTTTTAGACGTTCAGATTACGTTTATTCCCTGCTTCTGGGTTTGATCCTGACCTTACAATTGGTTCTGCTTAAGTTAGTTCAATCAACTTGCTACAGTGATGTTAGGAGCTATTCCTTTCACATTTTCTGTATATCAGTGCTTTCATGGGCAGTCTTACACACTCTTAAAAATTATTTCTCTAAACAAAGAAGAAACTCATTGCAACCACATCTCATTAAACTAGCCTATTGTCCTATAGAAAAATCAAGTAAATAAAACATAAACATATTTATGTTCCATCCACTCCACCTGTTCTATCAGATTCTCCCCCAGTAGTTGAGAACATTGCAACACAAGGATTTATCAACTGCCTCTCAAATTCAAGAGAGGTAATTTTTAACCTGCTCCTTTATAGCTGGCCTTAGGTTTTAAATCTCTCCATATGAGCCTCAAGTAATAATTAGAGCAATTAGTTCCTGCTCCTCTGCGATAATTGCTAACATAAATCGAACTGACTTTCCTAAAAGTTCCCCTAAAGAGTCAGAAAGAAAGAAGGAAAGAAGGAAAGAAAAGAAACAAACCCCACTAAACAACTGAGGGAAGGAAAAGGCTGTAGGCACAAACAGGCAAAAGTAAATGGGAAAAAGAAAAGCAAGGCAATTTTCCACATTCCATTCCTGTGATGCTGCCTCACTCACAAGCACCACATATATAACATTCCTTCTTGCAGGCAATAGGCCTCCCTACCCGAGGTGCCATCAAAAATTATGGGAAGGAAAAAAAAAGAGCTCATATCTTAAAAGCAACCCTGTTTTTCATCAAAATGTATTGCTTTAAGGCAGCCATCTGACTGGAAAAGGGAAAAAAGAATTAAGAGAGTCTTGTTCTCTCAATTTCTGTGTAATGCTCAGCCAAAAGAATAACTGAACAATAATGAGCAAGAACTTAAATTTACCAAGTTAAAGGGAGAAACACTGCAGTGGAATAATTTGCTAAAGGGGATTAAGTGCAGGTCAATATAGCCCTCTGTGGTCAGCAGCAGCAAAAGCAGAATCAAGCAGAAACTCAGTACAGATCTAGTGCCAAGAGTAGGAATACTGTATTTAATGATTTCAAAACTTGGCTTTGTTTAGAATCAGCACAAACTCCAACAATTTCAAATTATTTTTTTAAAGAAATAGTACAAGTTGTTTTATTTCTTTCAAAGTTTTCAGCTTAAAGATTAAATATTTTTTTAAAATTTTTTTTCCTACTATGCAGCATATAAAAATATTTAAAGTAAACAAGAAACACTCATATTTGATTTAAACAGATAGAAATGGGAGAGTTTAAGTAGTCAAAAATGTCCTCCACCTCCATTTTTTTTTTTTTGTAAAAATGAAATACTAATGAATCTCAAGAAGTAATTGGGTCGATCTACGTAGAGTATATTCTCTCAATAAAGCCAGCTCTGCTTCACAACTTAATTGTCCAGTGTTGCTTTACTGCAAATATATTGCTTAAGTGCACTCAATCTAGCAGGAAATACAATGAAAGTGGTTAATATGAAGTGATTATTTTAAACTGTGAAAGAGGGAAAAAGAATTGATAAAAGAATCTTGAAATTATTTCATGCCACTTCTCTAATTACATAATGTCCCAATTCCTTCTATTTTATTCTCTCTATGAAGAAAACTTGGTGTCTCCTATCTCAATATTTCTTAATAAAATATCTCAAGACAAGACTGGCATTTTACGATAGTACCGTAGGTGAAAAATTATGTCATCAGAAATGGAAAAAGAGCTAACTGGGATTCAGAAAATGATTAAACTTCTGCTTACTGTTGATCCTTGGAAGAGATAATCATGCCCTGTGTGTGAACAAATGCCAGTTTGCATGGCTCAGCTGCCCTGGAGAAAAGCTCTAGGACATCTTCCCTCTTTTGCCAGGTGAGCAGGAAATGAGTGGCAGAAGTTTAAAAGAAGTGAGAGCAGATCTCTGACTCCACTGGATCAATGCCAGCCTCCCATGTAACCTCGAGGCTGAAGAAGATCATCCATGAGCAAATGCAACATGGAGCTGGTCTTGTGTTGGGTTGACTGGGACAGAAGAAGCACTGAGCAGCCTAGGAGTGATGAAAGTAACACAGGAGTCACTCTCACCTCAATGCTTGCCCCATCCAGTCTGCCAAAATATGACTTGAGTTCTAGAACATGACTTTTGGTTTGCTGAAAATCCTGCAATGTTCATCAGCTTTCAAAGGATCATGCCAGGTGCAGAATTCCTTTTACAGGCATTGCTGAAATGCCACGGAATTGGGTGCCACAGTGTCAGAGGGAGGAAATTTCTTTTAACCTGGAACTCACTTGTCTCATACTGGCTTATCTGTATGTGTCAGTAAGCTGACTACTGAACTCTGGTCAATTAAGAGATTTTTTTTTGTTTTGAACAGACAGGCTGTTTTACCAGAACACACTGGTAAAGACTGGATGGTTAGTAACAACAATATTTAGATGCGTTTTATAGATTAGATTAACAAATATTGAGTCTGTGTAGAGAGACACAAATGTCAGTACAGACACTATTATTCAGCTTTCCAAGTTTTCATGACTTTGGAATAATCACAGTGAAGGCAGAGAAACCCTAGTGATACATTAGAGTACTGTACTGCTAAAAAAAAAAAGATACACAACACCTAAATCCTCACATAATGCACTCCTCACCTACAGTTAATGCAATGTGAATTCAAATGAAATACAGAAATCTAAAACAGAGAGAGCAGATCATGGCTGAAATCAAACACTGCAAGCATATTTCTGTTTTCTTTGGTATTTCTTCACAGACCAGGAATCACAGCTGACATACATTCAAATCAGGTAGTTTCCTTATTCTTGAAGTCAGTGTAATATACACTTGGTCAGTTCAACTAGATGAAGTGATATACATAGGAACTGCCAGCTTCATTAAACAGGGTAAGATATAACATCTCATGTACTTCTAAGAATTTGCATCTTTTTCACTACTGGTGCAAAATATAAATGGAAGGACATGTAACTGGTGAGTTAAGATGTCAGGGTAAAAATATTCACCAGTGAAGAATCATGGAGGTCATCAGGCCTTATAAGGAATCTGCTTTATACAAAAGGATAATCTTGTGATATACCACTCTGAACTTTAGGGGAGCTTTAGAGAAAAGCTTTGGAGAAACCTAAATGAACAGGTTAAATCTATCCAGAATAGAGATGCCAATGATACAGTCAGGAGAGACAACAAATAGACAAGCATGAGTTTAAAAATGTTTTCATTAGATAAAAGTCCAGTCAAGTTTGCACAATTCTGCTTCATAAATAAAATTTCTTCCATTTTATTTATTATGATTATATTTTTTTATGTGTCCGGGTCTGGGGGAAATGCTATTCATTGTTGAATCCTAATAAGAATGCGCACTAAATTCCCACATTAGGTGGGGATTTGATGTTTTGCAAAGTCAAGTTCTTCTGTGAAGGTACAAAAGATGTTAAAAATGTAGAATTGAAAGATGTAATAAGGTGTGTAGTGGCCCTCAGTGTGAAGCTGATTGTGGGTACGTGTCACATACCTATGTGGTTAAGACTACACGTGGGAGGAGGGATTCGACTTTCATAAGGGGATATCAAACAGCAACCCATCTAGGAAGGATTTTTTTTAGCTTCATAACTAAAAATTATGCTTTGTGATAAAGTGCAACATCACCTCTGTAAATTTTATTATTTTGAAGCATAAACAGAAGGATCTTCCCCTCAGGTTTCTTTGACAAAGCACTTACTGTTAAGGGAAATACTGTGTAAAATCTCAGGAAGAGGCTGATTTCTCAAAGCTAAAGTTAACAGTCACCAATGTTCTGAGTGGTATCACAGCACTTCAAGAAGGATTATTTCAAATGTAAAAATATATTTTAAAATATATTATAAAAAATAAATATTTAAAAATATTTTAATGGCAAAAATATAAACTTTGTTACTTGTTTCCAAATGCATATCTTAGCTTTTATGCTAAAAAACCCCATGCTTTTTATCAGTCCTGAAAACAAACATACTGACCATGGGCAAGTAAAACTATGTATGTTTTAGAATCCAAAGGAGGATTCTGCCTGGTGAATGCCCTAGACAGTACTTTCACTTAAGGCTGTGAAACTTGAAACATGATTGTATTTTTCATCTGTACTTCTCTAACTTGAAGCCGTGTGGAGCTTTACATGCCTAGGGAAGAGTGTGGGGAAGTGGAGAAATTCTGAGAGGGAATGTGTCAGATCTATAGCTACACAAAGTGTTAACACATGCTTGGCTTCCCACTCTCTTCATTCTCTCCTCTACATCACCTGCCTTCTGAGCTGAACATCTTGGAGGTGGTGAGACAAGACAACAAGGAAGGACTGTTTTCTCAGCTCTGGCAGAACACAAAAGTGTAAATGGGCCAGCTGATACATGAGATGTTAGGGGTTTAGAATAGGACATAGCTTCTCCTGCATTTAATTTCCAGTGCTCAGCAACACATTAGACAAAGGAGAACATTCCTGGGTTTTGCACATAGCAGCTTATTTCTTAGCATTGATTCAATTTGATATGTTATTGACTCTCCAAATGCTGAGTCTTCTGACTTCAGTGGTAATTGCAGGTGCTCAGCACCTTTTAGAACATGGGTAAAAGTGTTGTAGGTGATTAGGTCCCTAAAATGGTAATAACTGGATCAGACATTGAGTCATTTGGCCAAAACTCCTGTCTTTGAAGGCAGTTTCTTCTAAGCACAATCCAAGACAATTAAAAGGGCTGTATTAAGGTCTTCTAATCAGCTTTGGAGATAAGGCTCTGAAGAAGTAGTTTGCTATAATTTCAATAGTTGCATTAGCTGTTCTGACTAGATTCTTGCCATCCATGTAAACATACATTTTCCCTTTGAGTCTTACCACTTACAAGCCTCAACTATTTACAAACAGTAAGAAGTAGGTCACTCCCACTTCTTCATATCTTGAAGCTGTAATGAAGTGTAAACATAAATGCGTTCCTGTTGAGCTGATCATAAGTCAATTTTTATTCTCACACCTATCTGTGGGACTGAAGCCTAAGCATGGAATGTATGCAAAACTACAGACAGAAATGTTTGGAGGGGAATGCATTACAAGACCACTATTACTCTATCCTTTTTTATTGTCCTCTCCGCTTAGCATTATTTCTTTTTGTTGGTGTTCCTTTTATATTTATTTTCTCTTCCATATTATTGGACTTGCTGCACAGATTTTGTTCCTGTTAGGTAGCTAATTCTTGTCAGTAACTAATCATTCTTGCTTTCAGTAATATATTATTCCAAAATAATCATCTTAAAAATCAGATTTTTATTATGCCTAGCCTCTCTTGTATCATTATTTTCTTTGAACACTCAAAAATTACAAAATAACTATAGTTAGGTATGAAGACAGTGGAAGAATAAAAAATTGTTTCCCTTTATAAAAATAATATAGCTGTATTTTTTTTATGGCAGTAAAACATAAGTGATTATAGCTCAGAGCTGGCATCTGAAGTGGTAAGAATCCTCATTCTCATAAGAGCCTCATTTGATCATTTTAAATACTGATATTAATCTGACCAAACATACGTATCTACAACAGAGCTGGTCTCTTTATGCTCCCTTTATAATTAAAGCAGTGAGAAATGCTTTGCAGTGCAAGTTCTCAAGTTTATTTTGGATATCATCTTTGGATAAAGAAGTGGTATACCTTAAAAAACTTGAAATATGAACAACTACTTTAATCAGATAAATCTGATTTTTGTCTCTGATTCGCCACAGTTAACGACCTGCCACATTAACGAAAACGTAAAAGGTGTGTTTCATGATTAAACAGTAATGCAATGATTACTCTGGAGCTGTAGAGAAAATCTCAGGAAATACATACCCTTGTTAGCTGTGCAAGTACAGGAGACCTGTGGTCACATTTTTCTCTCTCCAGTGAATTTTTGCCTGTGTGCAGTTTAAAAGCTCTGGAAGAACTAGGCCCAGAAATATTTTGCACCTTCATTATGGACATACATACTCATGAGTCTCACACGAATGTCAGTGGGAGTAGCTTTTGCACCATAGAAGCAATACACACCATTGTTGATCTCATTTCTCCTTGATTGTCTCATTTTCTATCCGATTCCATCAAGTTTAGATGTCTCATAGTATCCCTTCACTGTTGGTCTAGTAGAAAGTAATTTCAAGCACCGCAGGTCTGCTAGCAGTAATGACCATGCAAAACGGCATTTCGTGGTTTGGATCTTCACAAATCAAAGCTGTTACGCTACCTTCTTTCCTGCTCAGAGGTTATAGGTCTAACAAGTAGAGTGGCCCCTTTGTTGAGCACATTGAGATCCATTTTGCATGCCTTAATGGCAGTGATAAAAATAAAATTATAGGTCTTTGTAGCAATCTTTTTTGATGTGGTGTTAACTCTGCATTGTGCAAAGTTGAACTGTGGTTATTATACCTTTGGATGCCAGCAGAATTTCACTCATGAGCAAAATGAGGAAGATTTGGCCTCCTGAGACATTCTAAAATTCCGTTTAAAGAAAAAAGTTAGATGCATAAGCCACCTGGACAAAAGGACGCTTTATTTTCTGTTTCAGTCAGCAGTAGGATCATTATCTCAGGGTACTAGACCAGTAGGACAGAGTTCCCTTAAGCAGTGACCCAGGTCAGACCAGAATCTGAACACAGGGCTGTACGTTATTTCAGTGGGATTTTTGCATGTGCTTAAAAGCATATACTTATCTGCTATTATGGAGTAGTTACATTTTGCTGAATTAGGATCCAATTCAAGTGGTGCAGTGAAAACAATTAGTGTAGGGCTAAAGAATAAGAGTTTTAATATTATAAAAATGCACACACATCTACAAGCAAAAAGAAAAAATGCCTGTGACTGATCTATGGGTAGCCAAAAGCAGTGGTGTCATCTATCTGAAGTCTGTAAATCACTGAAGGACAGACCATTCTCACTATGAAAAGGCTGAATTTCTGTGCAGTTAGGGCTGCATGGGTCTTTCTGAGGAGATGTTGAGGTTGTTTCTATCTGTTTCTAACCAGCTCCAGTAGCTTCAACACAGGACACAGCAATCCCATCAGCCAAGGAGGTGGTGGCACCTCTGGAAAAGACCCTTAAGATCATCATATCCACCCATAAACATAACACTGCCAATTCCACCACTAAAACATGCCATGCCATGTCTACGCATCTCTTAAATACCTCAGGAATAGCGACTCAATCACTTGCATGGGCAGCCTGTTTCTATGCTTGGCAACCCTTTCAGTGGAGATATTTTTCCTAGTATCTGATTTAAAGCTCCCCTGGCACCACCTGAGCTTGTTTATTCCTGTTACCTCTGTGCCTGGCAAAATCTTGGAGCAGATTTCCACGGAAGGCATGCTAAGGCCCATGCAAAACAACAAGGTATTTGGTGACAGTCAGCATGGCTTCACTAAGGGGAAATCCTGCCTGACCAATCTGGTGGCCTTCTATGATGGGGCTACAGAACTGAT
>JARCZZ010007293.1:14620-25865 GCA_030323915.1 Brotogeris chrysoptera | reverse complement strand
CTCCCTGCCTCCTTTAGCGGGGGCACGGCCGGCAGCGGGCGCGGCGGCGGCAGCGGCGGGCGGGGGCGGGGCGGCGGCCGGCCCTGCCCACCCGCACCGTGCCCGCCTCGTCGCCAACTTAGGGCTCTCGGCCCGCTCCCCTCTTCTCTCCATGGCTCTTCTATTTACCCCTCTGCTCCTCTACTTTTTCCCGTTTCGTTTCCTTTTCCTCTCCCTTTTCCTTTAATTTTCTTTCTTCTTTTCCCCTTTAATTTCCCTTTTTCCTTTCTCTTTTTTCTGTCCTGTTTCCTCTCCCTTTTCCTTTCCGTTTTTCTTCTCCCTTTTCCTTTCCCTTTTTCTTCTCAATTTTCCTCTCCTTTTTCTTTTCCCTTTTTTCCCCGTTACACCCCCTTTTCTCCTCTTTTGCTTTTTCTCTTGCTGTTGGATTTTTTCTTCCCTTTCCCCTTTGAATTCAGGTGTTCTTTTTCGGTTTCGTTTTCTTTTTCCTTTTTTATTCTTTCTTATTTCTCTTTTCTTTTCTCTCTAGTTTCGTTTTTATTTTCCCTTTCCCATTCGCTATCTCTTATGTATTTTTGACTCTCCTTTCCTCTTTTATTTTCCTATTACTCCTCCTTCTTTCTCTCACTGTCTATTCACATCCTTCACTCCCTTTACTTTTTGTCTCTTTCTCTCTTTCCCTCTTTCTTTCTACTTTTTATTTCCTTTTCCTTTCTCTCTCTCCCTCCCCCTGCCTCTGTGCCCCTGGAAGAAGGACTCCAAGGGGCAGAGCCACTCCAATCCCGGCCTGGCCCTACCCTCCCGCACGCCTCTGGATCTCCGTGGGTGCTTGCGGCACCCCCCGCACTTTAGAAGAAACGTGTTCATCCCATCAGGTCCCCGTTCCCTCCTGCCCGGTCCCGGCCGGTGCTGCGCACCCGAGGCAGCCATTCGACCCTTGTCCCCAGCACCCGTGGCTGCTCGGAGTTCTTCCCTTCGTCCGGTGTTGGAAAGGAGAAAATCCCGTGTGGCCCCTACAGAGTGTCCCACGGGGAGCTGAGCAGTGCAGAATCACCCTGAGCACTTTTTCCCCTGTGCTGTCTGTGCCCTAGTGTGTGTGCCTATTGAGGAACTCTATTTCCTCGAGCGTGGAAAAGGGCTGATGTGGAATTTCGATCTTTTTCTTTTAAATTACAGATCTTATTTAAAGCGGAAACATGTTGATCCTCAACCTGCGGCGGTGCTCCCTTCTATTCCATCTCTTTCTAAATACCGCTAGTTGCTCGGAATTGTTTGAGTTTAATTTACAACGCCGCGTAAAAGCTCTCCAAGTAAGGGCGCGTAGAGCAGGACCTTGCCTCGCCTGAACTTCTGCACAGCCACGCAAACTGCGCCTCGCGTGTAATTCTTGAGTTTGATTTATGATTATTTTCTTTTTTATCCTTGGGTCACTTTTCAACTGTTCGAAAAACAAAACAACAAAAAAGAAATTCCTTTCCAGGTCGGTGTCAGCGCAGCCAGCTGTACCTCGGCCCCGCAGCCCCACACCACCGGCCCCGCAGCTCCGGAAGCCCCGGGGCTCGGCTGGGGCTCAGGCGTGCGGAGGACGGACCTTGCCTCTCAGGGTGATCGATTTGCATTTTAATTGAGGGGAGAAAGACTAAATCGTGTTTGGCAGTCTAGGGGCAGGCGCGGGACGGCCCCGCTGTATGGCCCGCACCCGGAGGAGCTGCTTTGCCCCGCCTGCAGAGGACACGGTGCGGGACGCGGGGTCCTCACTACGTGGCGGGGATAGACAGAGGCTCCCCAGCCCCGCCGCCTCCCTGCTCCTCGGAGCGCCCCGGGGGAGCTTTGCCAGGGCCGTCCAGAGGCAGAGGCGGCAGCTTCTGCTCCGCGGGGGGAGCCGAGGCCGGAGCCTGCAGGGACTGCTTCTGCAGTGCGGCCCTGCGTGGCCAGGGCGGGGCTCGGGCCGCCCCGCCGGCCGGTGACAGGCGGCCGCACCGTCTGCTCGCCGGCCCCGCGCCTCCCTCGCGGCCGAAGCGGGCGTGCAGCGCCCACAGCCTCTGGGCTTGTTTGCAAAGCAAAACCCAGCCATCCCTCCCGCGAGAACCGCTTCTCTTTCTCTCCGCCTGCAATGAACGTGTGGCACCTCGAAAACGAGAGTTTATTTGGGGGCCGCCTCGAGCGACATCCTTCCAAAATAGCATCACAGGGGAGACGGCGCCAAAAGGGCCGACCCGCGCTTGAGAAATAGTTCGAATTCAAAAGCAGGCGTCAACATTACCCCCTTTCTGCGTCTTTAATACCTGTCACACAGAGATGCTTGATTATATTTGTATTCAGTTCGCTCTCCACTCTTCGGTTTTTGTTTCACAGAAACACAGTCGCAGGCGGGAGCAGACGGGGCTGCGGGGTGCCGCTCAGCAGAGGGTGGGGGGCACCGTGAGCACGCCCCACCTCGGTATTGCCGGGGTAACAGCGGTGAACGAACCGCAACCCGAAAACGCCGCAGCCAAACTTCTTCTTGAGGGGACTGGACGGGCCCGCTGCTGGTTTCCCCGGCTAGGGAAACACAGCCATCTGCGTTTTCCCAACTTCCCTAGGTCTCGCCACAAACGCTTCACCGCCCCGGTGCGGATAAATCAACGACCACGTTAAATAATAAAAGAGAAAGCAGCTTCGGAACGGGGGGGGGACACACATGAGTGGAGAGGAGGGCGAGTAGCAGGGCTGCGGGGAGGGGGAAGAGGACGACGACGAGGAACGGGGGCAAGCAGTCAGCCAGAGGAGGCAAAGCCGCCGCAGAAGCTCCCGCGGAAACCTCGCAGGGCCCCGGGAGGAGCCCGAGAAGCCCCCGAAGGCGCTGTGGCAGCCGTTGCGGGGAGGGCCGGGCAGCGGGGCACAAGGGCTGCAGGAGGTGAGGCGGAGACCGCGGTCGCACAGACCGAAGACGAAGGAAAGATTGGAATTAAGAGGTACACAGAAGGAGTGCTGTCAGAAAACGCTGTAGTTAGTTTGCTCGTTCGAGGGGGTAAGAAGTACAAGTGCTGGAGCAGCTGTGCCTCTGAATTTCATGTTTCTGCTGGAATGGTACCAGCATATCTGAAAGGAAAAAAAAACAAACCAAAACAAAACCCAGACACATAAGAACAACTAAAATTAAAAGGCCCAAAGTGCTTTGGCATAGGAGGGTCAGTCAAGCTGATGAGGTGGGGACCCGAACTGCAGCTTGCTTCACGGCGCCAGCTACGGTGTCCAGCTGTGTCCGGGCTGCTGCCCCCAAGGGAGCTTTGGCTGGACCCTGCCCAGACCTTCTCCGGCCCCCCAGCAGAGGGGACAGGCGTCAGGGACACCAGCTTTTGCGCCGGGAAAGCATGGTGACTGGGAGAGGGGTCTGTCTGAACTAAATCGAGTGTTCGCTTTATTTAGCAAATGAACTGTTTTGCCATTACCGTATGTTCTTCATTGCAAACAAGCAGTCGGTTACTTTCCTAAAGTGATGGATAGGTATTTAGACACCTTTTCGTTGTAACAGCACTGAAAAGCCACTGAATCATTTGTTGCCTGCCCTGCATGGTGGAAAGGAACTGAGCCAGGAAAACCTAATGTTCTTCTGGGTGCTAATTCCAACTCTTAATCAAGATCTGATTACCAAAAAGGAAGACAGAGCATAAAAACGCTATAAAGATTTAAATTTTTTCTATCTCGACCATAATTCACGTCTTAAATGTGTCCATTATGGAATTCACTCCAGTAAGAAAATTGTGATGTTGTTGCAAGATTCCCTGCAGCAGAGCTCCTGCCAATGATGATGAATAATCTCGGTCCATATGCTAGCTCTATACAGCTCTATAGTGTACCAGCGTGCTCTCATTGTCTTTCTGCTTCCTCAAAAAAAAAAGTGGAATATCTGAAGAACAGTAAAAGCTAATTAAAAATAGTTAATAGGTTAATCAGACTGGGTCTTATATTTATCTAATGCAGAGCACTGATTCTTTAGTGATGTAGCTTTGAGGCATTACCACGAGCCAAGAAAATGAATCAGACATTTAATGGAGATGTGGAAACGGAAATTTCTTGTAAGACTACAAAATCGCAAGCCAATAATACACTAAAATATAATAAAGTTATTATTAAAATTCCACGCATGGAATGCCGTCCTCTGTGTCCTCTCACTAGGTGATAAACCGAGGCAAAGCCGGCCAGAGAATTTCTCAGGAGACAGGCCTTTGGGTGCATCTCACCTGCTTTTTAACATTCTTGTCCCAGAGCGTCTGCCTGCAGATCTCGGCTGACAGCCAAAGGCAAGAGGCATCATTTCGTAAGGCACCCCACTGCGGACCCCCTAATTTGCTCCTCAGAGTGCCAAGGGCTATGAAACGCTGCCATCTCTAGCTGGAGATGTCAACCTCGGATGGATATTGCTCTGTATTACTTATTTGGGCAGACAACAGCATGGTTTCTGTGGGTAACAGGTTCCCTTCCCTGGCAGCGGTTGATGCTGGGAGCTCTGCCTTCCCCAGGGCCTGCCAGCCACTTGTGAGGACAAACTCATGTCACTTTGCTCCTCTAACTCTGTGGTCCCCACGTCCTGGCCAGATTTCTGTTTCTGTTTACACCGAAGTGTATCCGGAATAACCGGGAACGGAGGCTGAGACTGTAATGGACTGAGTGGAAACAGGACCTGGTTATATTGCCTTTTAAAAACAGCTGCAAGGACAACGAGGGTGTTGCAGGCTGCTGCTTACAGTTACCTCCCTCGTCATTTCCGCATTTCTCTCGCTTGTCTTAAATGAGATGATCAAGTATTTTCTGTATCTTCAAGTAAGGCAAAATGTTTTTCTCCTTTCTGGATCATCGAAAACATTTGAAGCGGGAGCTGAGCAATTGCTTTTACTTCTGATTTGTGATCGTTGGTCCAGCCTGACCCCTGCTGGGGAAAAGCCAGAGGAGAAGATTACAAACGCAGAGGGAGTGTCTGCCTGCCCGGGATCCAGAGGTTCACCAGGGAGCATTCCTGGCTCAGTCCTGCTCCCAGGTCTCTCCCGGACCCTGGGGCTGCCCTTGCTACACGCTCCCCTCTCACAGTACAAGCTTTACCTGAAGTTTGCCCAGTTTCCATCTCCAAAGGCTCCCCACCACTCTGTTACACTGCAGCGTGGAAGCTGCATATAGCTATTTAAGGTGACTGCAGGGTCTCCTGTAGGTGCACCCATCGCTCTGCTGGCATCCTTATTCCAAAGCCCTGGTAGCTATAGCCATGTGGCAGTTCTGATTACCAGCATTCCATTTATCCTAACTAATTAGTGCACAACAGATTTCTTAACATTGCCATGAATGTCTATTCTTGTGTGGTGCTACTGAGAGCTGTAGCTGGCACAGATGTGCCCATGATGCAATGTGGAATTAGAAAATGTTGCACGCTGGTGAAGGACTTCCATTCTTGCAGTAGGAACGGCTCTTCTTTCCAGTGGCCATGGGAGCAGCAGTGCCAGAGACTGCTGCTGCCTCTGCCCACTTCTGTCTGCAACATAATTGACTCTGGGATGGCCTGCTCCATTTCCAGGTGGGCTTGGGGAACTCTGTGAGGGCTGGGCATGTGTGGCTGATCAGACACTGCCGAAGAAACTATTTTAACCTGCTATTAACAGTCATGCTGAGATGTATATGTAACAGGCTAGATATGTAACAACAGGGACAAGGGGCACTAGTGCTCCATCTCACTCATTTAGGTTTTCTGAAGGGCTGTGAAGGTGCCACCCTTCCAAAGTTACTCTTTTTCTTTCCACTGTGCATTGCTACACATGTGTATGTGCACATGAGGTGCGGATAAAGACACCATTTAGACCTAGCAGAAGTTCACCCATCATCCTCAGGCCTTAGTGGAGCCACCCAAGCAGGGCAGTGAGTGTCCCTGTGGCTGTAGTTGCTGGGTACAGGTCCAGGCAGTACCCTGGCTTTCCTGTGAGCACTTTTTTGATGCAGATAACCAGGCTAAAAGTAATGGCTGGCTTTACTTTGGTTTCACATTAACAGCAAAAATGTATGGAAATTTAACTGCCATAGCTGGAGCTTTTATATAACTTCTTTCACTCTGTGAGGCAAATACATGTATGGTAGGCCATCGCTGGTGATCGATCTTTAAGCAGCCCCCCGTGGAAATCAGCAGAGAGAGTGTTGCTTAGAAATTGTTGGCACAGGGTGGTCCAGAGTCAGGGAACTGGAAATCGTTAAACTGATGACCTAAATGGGGAAGGGAGAGAGAAAGCAGCAGCAGTAGCTATCATTATGTGCATATTTTTATGATTTTTAGAAAATCGTATTTCAGCATTTTCCATCACATCAAAGGCTGACACGGCTTCAT
The DNA here is from genome assembly GCA_030323915.1 of Brotogeris chrysoptera. Classification (NCBI taxonomy): domain Eukaryota; kingdom Metazoa; phylum Chordata; class Aves; order Psittaciformes; family Psittacidae; genus Brotogeris; species Brotogeris chrysoptera. The sequence goes on along the minus strand of JARCZZ010007293.1, from coordinate 19,525 downwards.
TGATTGGCAAAGCGGTAAAGATTACTGAAAGCGGTACACTTTGCAACAGGACTTGGTTTCAGGAAAGATCTTGCTGGTCTCGTTTCAGTTGCCGGGTGACCGCGGGCCGAGGGGCAGCAGCGGCGTGCGGGCGCAGGGCTGGAGCACGGCTTGAATCCCCCGGGAAGCCCCAGGCGGTTCCTTTGGAGCCGGTCGGTTCCCGTTCGGGAGCCGCTCGCTGGTGCTCGCTCCGGCAGCTCCACCTAGCGAGGAGCTCTCTCCTCAGCTGCCGGTCCCGGCTCTCTGCCGGCTCTCCAGGGCTGGAAACCACAAGGGCAAGGCAGGTACCCCCCTTTCTTCCCCATCCTTCCCAGCTCTGGTCCCACGAGCGACGAGGAACACCTCAAACACCTACCTGGCTTTCCTGTCTGAACCATCAGAAAAGCAAGGCTGGAAAAGAGGAGCCCTTCTCAGGGAAGGGCAGAAGGAATGAGGTGGAAGCTTAATGCTTTCAGCCTTTCTCTTACAGCCTGCTGAAAAAACACACCTTACGTTGTCTACAGGGGTTTTATCTCAATAACGAACTTCATCTGAGCTGCCACCCCTAAGCTCTTTGCTTGTGAATCACTGTAACTCAGATCACACTGAGCTTCCCTTGCTCCAAGCCCCTTGCTTTGCTTCTTCTCTGATCCTAGGCTGACTCAGCAAGGCCCTGCTGTCTTGGCCATGCTGGTCCTGGCCTGGCACAAACCAGTGACAGGAGGACAAGCAAACAGTTAATTTCAGTGTGTGGCCAAATACTGAGAGGAGTCACTACGCACTGCCTGGACCAGTTGCCCTGCCCCAGAGAACAGCAGAGAAGACCCTATGCTCTCCTTCCCACAAGTGTAAAACCTTACCACATCATATCCTGTGCAGAGGCTGGCTGCTTGCTTTCTAACTTTATTAGAATATAATAAGGAAAGATATAAATCACTATTTGAATAACTGTGAAGGGCATGGTGCTCCTGTCTGCCCTGTGTCAGCAGAGGCTGCTGTCCCATAACAGTAGGGGCAAGAGCACCTCTCTGGGTGCGGTCAGGGCCATAAGCCTGCATCATTGCTTTAAGTGTCCACCATTGCCTTCCTCGGGATTTGCTGGAGCAGAGCAGCCTGGCAGCTACGTGCAGTACCATCCAGTCCTGCAAACTCCATGTCACCTTACTGGTCTGAGCAACAGCATGGGATTTGTTAAAGGTGCTATGAGCACTATGCCATGAACAGCTGAATGGCACTTCCAGAGATGTTAGGGGATGTGGTGGTTTCTGCCAGGCTCAAACTCATTCTCTATGGGAGAGGACGAAATGCATTGCACAACAGAAGCAGGGTTTCTGAGCTGGCCTTGTGGCTGTAGGGAAGCAGAGCATGGCTGGACCTGCTCTCCAGAGGTGTAATGGGGAAGGCAGAGACATTTCTGCGGAGCCTGGGAGCCGACAAGGGAAGCAGGAAGACTGGTGATCAGATTTTTCTGTCATAAGCTGAACTCATAAGAGAGGAGAGTTTTGTTTGCTCTTTGTTGTTTTTGTTTTTTTTTTCTTGTGCTTTCCTCTTTCCAGAGAAGGATAAGATTCCAGATGCAGAGCACTAAAAAGCCTGCAGCCAGAAGGAGCAATTTCCTACTATGAGAGTTTGAATTCAACTTCGCACTTCAGTTTGCATTGGCACTGCCAAGGACTCATGCAGTAAAGCATGCTGCCATTTCTTGCCCCACAGAGGAAACTGTCAGTTTTGTGCAAGTTTCTCAGTCATCTCTACCAGTTCCTGCTCATGCTTTCCTTCTCATCTGTCATAACCACTGATGCCAATAGGAGTCATATTCCGCATCTTGTATGAACTTCTTTCTCATGGTACTGGGGACAGGGCAGCAGGGAATGCTCCGCTGCAGTACCCCAGGTGTTCTCTCTCTTCTACCTCCAGGCATGTTCCTGATGGTTTGTTACACTGAAATAATTTATCCCAGCACTAGCTTTGGCTAGCTCTTATGGTGGCAGAAAGGATGCTGTTCACAAAGCACCTTCTGAGGGTGTTGGTACAGTAGCTGGCTGAAAGTGAGTCTTCTTGCATTGGCAAACAGGGAATTCCTTTAGTTTGTAATTGCATTAAAAATATGGATCGAAGAGTGAGACTGAAGATATGGTTCTGGGCTTTTTTCTTTTGTTTTGGCTTTGCAGTACAGTGTTCAGGTAAACAGACAGCTGTCTGACACAACAGTAAGAGCAGTAAAAAGCCACTTGCTGTGGTTGCTCTCCATTCCCATTTCAGCTCTTGCTCTTCTGGCAGTACCTGACTGAGGACCAGCCAGTCTGGTCACAGCCCAGAGGGAGCTAAAATGCTAAAAGCAGAACTGGTATCTCTTTTAGGTAATAAGTACACAGTCCTCCTGTTGTTGCAGGTCCTTCCTTCACCATGATCTCAGAATGAGGCAGGCAGCCAGCTGAGGGGCTTGAGGGATAGGAAATAGGCTGGTTGATCACAAATTCGTTGCCCCATTTAGCACAGAGAGCATTTCTCTAGACAAAGCTGTCTGGCACCTCCAGATAAGAAAAGAAGCATATGAACTTGCCAACAGTTGCCCGTGTATGTGCTGGCAACTTAAGCAGAAGTGAGAACAGGAACAGGGGTGATATGACATGCATCCAGAAGTCACTAGTCAAGATTAGCAATAAGGCTTCCAACGACAATCATGAAAACTTAAGAAAGGGAAAGGCCTTGAGCCTCTGCTTTTCATAGCTCAGGTTTTCTTGGCTCTTTTTAAATGAGAGGAAGATGCTTATCTCAACCTGTATCCTCCTAGTAAAGAGCTCAGGATCTGATGTGACTCAGAACCAGTCCACAGAGTTTGGAGAAAGAAGGCAAAGATACCAAAGGTATAACCAGTTAGTAGTATCTAGGGTACTTTCATGACTATACCACTAGAAGATAACTCTCAGAGAATTCACTTAAGTGAATATGTAGGAATATGTAAAGCACAAGATGTACTTCAATCTGAAGACTATCACAATGAAATGGCAGCAAACCAGGACTTTACAGGGCAATCTTTCCAGATCATGACTATAATACTTGGCTTAATTGCATCCTGCCGACTGCTCTCCACTTATACACAATGAGCATGCCATAATGCTCCGCCTGTCCCCTTAGATAAGATCCTAAGATGGTATTGCTGGCAAAACAGAGTGATATTACATGAACTGCTAAAAATCAATGGCGATATGCCTTCTCGTACCTTAGATGAACTTCTCTTATGAACTGGAAAGTCATAGGGTGAGTAATACTAGAGTTCGATTAAATGAAATGACATGAAACTTGAAAGCAGTATAAAAAGGAGGGGAGCAAATCCAGTGACAGAAGTGCAGCCACAACTCAAGTAAACTCTTGTAAACACTTCACATGGAAGCACTACTCTGAGCCGAGAATGGTAGAAGCTGTTGCTGAAACTGCAGAACAACTTATGCCTCAGCATAAGATGGCAAAATACCCACTCATGGGATTTGGCCTTGGCCTTGTATCTGGCATGTGGGGAGCGTATATCTGTTGCAACAGATTGAAATGGCGACTGCTTACAGTGCAGCAGAAAAGCCCACTCTCTGAGAGCCCACCAGTCAGAGAACTTTGTGGTCTCCTCAGTTACATAGAAAGAGCCAGATTGACCAGAGACTGAAGAGGAAAAATAAAGTATGGACATAAGCACAGTCCCCTTGAGATCATGCAGAAGGGATTCGCTTTGCAGAGGAAGGCAGCTGGCTGTTAGATGCAGGCACTTGCACTGTTAAGGCTGCTACTATATATATATATATTAACATAAATGATCTCCACCTCTACTGAAACTGCTGGGAAGTTCACTGGGCACAATGAGTTTGCTTGGCCAAGTTTCTCCTGTCAACAAGGTTTTGCCAAACAGAGTAGTGGGGGCTGTGTAGGAGGCAATAGGTTTCCTCTTCCTTCCTCCTGCCCTGCCTCCTGCAAGCTGTGCATAGGGTTCCTGACCTTGCTTTAAGAGTGAGAAGGTGTCCCAGCACCCTGAGTCTCTGCCAGGCTGGTACCACTCCGAAGGTGCTAGTGAGCACAGCAGCCTCAGATGTGAGGTCACCAAAAGGAACTATTGTGTATCTAGTGAGTCCTTGCTTTAAAAGCACCTTATAAAAGCACAAAGCATCTTTTGAAACCTTTTATGGAGAGTGGATTGCTTTTCAGTCCTATGCAAAACACTCAGAGAGTAGACTAATTTCTGCAAATACTTTAGTCTGAATTGAGCAGGGAAGAGCTGATTCTCTTGGTGCTGTGTTTCGTGGGACTTGTCTAGAAGAGAACCAGCTCCTCTTTCCTCTCTGTCAGTCACTTGTGTTTTGACAGTGGTGCCATCAGTCCCTTTAAGTGATTCAGTGATTACCTTTTCAGCCTTATCCGGCTGGAGTTGCAAAGGTATAGTTTTTACCCGTGTCATCAGCCAGTCTGTTTCCTCATCAGGCTTGTCCCCACCTTTTTCCATGCCCACACACTCCTTGCAAAAGGAATCCCTGACTTTTGAAGTGTGTGAAGAGCTGCAAGCTGTAAGCTGACACATTTTGGTGTTCCAAGCAGAGGTTTGTATTAAAATAAAGGATCTGTGTGGATAATATAACATACAGTGTATGTGAAATCACACAGGAAGGGTGTGTTGCAGATTCATGGCATGCTCAGACAGCCACAAGAAGTAAGTTCAAGAATTAATTTCACATCTTCTATGACAACAGCAGCAGCTTGCCAAACTTCGACCACATGTGAACCCTTTCTGGGGAGAAAACAAGAGCATCCCAGGGATTATGACAGGAAGGAAGGATCAAGAATAAGTCAGTAGCTGTGCAACTCAGCCTCCTGGACCAAACAGAAGGGGACAGCTGCCTGGGGCAA
>JARCZZ010007293.1:0-11359 GCA_030323915.1 Brotogeris chrysoptera | reverse complement strand
CAGGGCCAACCGAATAAACACACATCTTGCACTTGCAGTAAGGGACATCATGCTTTCTTCTGAAAACTTTGCTGGAGAAATGCACAAAAGGAAAAATCTCCAAAGTAGAAACTTACTGAAGAAGGAGAGAGCAAAAAGGATACCTTGTTACCCATTGGAGTCTCCTCTGTTTCCAGTTCTCCGGTAGGGTTTAGGCGTCTTCCCTGCTGAAGAACTGTTTCTCACCCACACATATTCTAGGAAGGAGAACTAAGTTCTGAGTCCATTTCCCCCAAAATATTTCACTTAAGGAGAAATACATTTAAAATTATACTTGGTAAGAGCAGAGTGTTGGAGGACCCAGGCCATGTCACTGATTTGTAGTGGGCTGCTGCTGTCACCATTGTCCATAAAGGACCTGATGGCAGAAACTCTGTGGCCTGTCTGGTCTGGTGTTGCGTCTCTGGTTTGGCTTCTGCTGGAGCAGCACTTCCCTTAGCACACCAAGTGCTTTGGGACATTGCAGGCATGCTACCTCCTGACACTTTCATCAGTGCAAGGGTAAAACATCTCAGAGACTGCTCTTCCTGAACACTGGAGGGTCCATGCTTGCGGGCAGTGAGGTCAGTTTATCAGTGCCATAATCCATGTCTGCTCACAGCAGCTCATTGTAATTTCCTAAACTGCAGCGTTGTCATTAAAAACATGCCGAGCATGCCTTTGGAGGAACATAATAATAATGTTGTTTATAGAATAAAACTGAATCATGAAATAAAACCAGTGAGGCTTGGTGAAATCAGCCACCATGGGGATAATGTAAATGACAGCAGACACAGCGAGATGGTGCCTTGCCAGAGGTGCTGACCCTGTGTTTGCAGACACAATAAGCCAGCATGTGAACACTGAGGTGACATCTAGACTAAGTGTCTCTAAGGGAATGCTCTGGGGCAGCCAGCTGTTGCCATGGCCAGACTGTCAGTAGCCATATGAACACGACAGGCACTGGCATGGCAGCTGGAGGAATTCAGTGGACTCTGGGAAGCGACAGTAGTGTCTGTTCTCCTGGTAACCCAACAGCTGAAAGGCACTCTGGCGCAGTCATCTGAACTGGACCAGGGAACTGGGATGACACCAAATTGCAGTAAGTCTCAGCAGACAGGGGTGATTTCCAGATAGCTCATGAGGTCAGGGTGTTCAGCAGGGTATTTCCCTTCACAGAGATGCGTTCTGCTTTGCTGCACACAGGCCCACTCCTGATGTCTCCTGCACAGATACGGCTTTCATGAAGAGGGCCCATGCACCCTCTAGACCCTCTCTGGGGGTAACCTGCCTAGTGAACAGCGGCTATTTCAAGGGCAGGATAGAGCTGACAGTGTAGTAGCTGTTACAGATCATGTCCAACTGCCCTTCCAGAGCATTTTTCTTGACTGGGTACTCTTAGGCAGATGTGTTGTATTTCTGTACAGGCCGGTGGCACCAAACCTGCCTTTTTAAATGGACGTAGAGCAGGTGGGCACAAGTATCCCAGGGAAAAGCAAAGCACTCCACAGACGTCCAGCAGCGCCCCATGTGGGCTGCAGCACCGGCGACCACGGGGTATCTACACAGAGCTGGTTCCGGGGCTATGAGGAGACGTCTGCCTCGTCTCCCTGCAGGCCCACGGCGTGCCGGGCCCACTCTGACACACGGCAGAAAACAGGCTTGCGGCACACACTCGTGTTGCGGGGGTTTGGGGGCGGCACAGGAGGAAGCCCGAGCGTCCGCCGCGGCTGCGAATCCCCACCGCCCCTACCACCCGGGAGAACCACAGGCCGGGCCGGGAAGCGCTGGGCCTCGCCCCCGGCCGCTGTACCACCACGGGGCTCAGCCCCGCCCCGATCCGTCCCTTGCGCTGGCCTGTGGCGGGGCCAATGTCGGGGGGCGGAGAGTCGGGCGCACCTGGGCGGAATCGCTCCGCCCTCTCCGCCTCAGCCGCCGCCGCGGGCGCTTCTCCGCTCCCGAACCGTGGCGGCGGCGTCCGCAGCGAGAGCCCCCCCGACCCCGGCGGGGGTGGGGATAGAGCCGGGGCTCCTCAGAGGGGAAGGTAGCGGCTGCGGAGGCCGGTTTCCGCGGCGCGGCCTCCGCGCTCTTCCCCATCGCGGTCGGCCCGGCCCCGCCTGCAGCCGCTCGCCTTCGGGTGGGCGCTGAGCTTCAGCGGCGCGATGTCGGCGCGGCGGCGTAGGGCGGCCGCCGAGGAGGCGGAGAAGGAAGAAGAAGCGGCGGAGGAAGGCAGCGATAAGGTGAGGGGGCGCTGCCGGGGGCTGTTGGGGCAGGTGTGAGGGTGGGGGCCGGGAAGAGGAGCTGCCGGCCCCTTCCCGCCCCGTCAACGCGCGGCTGGGCCCAGCGGGAGCAGGGGCGGGGGACGGCAGCGCCAAGCGGCCCCGGCGCCCGGTGCGCTGCGGTGAGGGGCCCACGCGTGTGCTGCCCCGTTGCCACCCTTCCCGAGACCGGAATGGGAGCGTCCGGTGCCGCCGGGCTGTGCCCTGCTGGGCTGCGTGTTGTAGTTCACCCCTGGCCGGGGTCGCTGGGTGTCGGCGTTGAACCTCGGCCCGGAGAGAAGTACCAGGCGGCTGCCCTATCACCACCAACCCCGCGGTGGGATGGGGAGGAGAGTCGAAAAATAAGGGTAGAAATCTCGGGTTGAGATAACAACAGTTTAAAGGAAAATACAGTAATAGTAACTGTAATGGAAAGGGAGACAACAAAAAGGGAGAGAGGAATAAAACCCAAGGAATACAGGCGACGCACAGTACAGTTGCTCACCACCTGCTGACCAATACTGAAACCAGGCAGCCTCTCCCGGCCAACTCCCCCCAGTTTATACGCTGAGCAGGACATGCTGTGCTATGGAATACCCCTTTGGCTAGTTCAGGTCGGATGTCCTGTCTCTGCTCTCTGCCGGCTTCTTGTGCCCCTCAGTGGCAGAGCATTGAGTCTGAAAAGTCTTTGACTTAGTATAAGCACTACTCAGCAAGAACTAAAACTTCAGTGTGTTATCAGTATTATTCGCGTACTAAATCCAAAACACAGCGCTGCACCAGCTACTGAGAAGAAAATTAACTCTGTCCCAGCCAAAACCAGAGCCCTGGGCCAGGCAAAGGGTGCACTTCAGTGTGATTGGGTTAGTGTGGTCGCATGGAAATAAGCAGGGAATGGTGATCTGCTCTGGTTAAAGGGTGTGTCAGCACTTCCCCAGCAACTGGTTCTGGTCTATGGCCTTTTAATTGATAGTATTCACCTATGGCCCGGAAAGGACTTTCAATATGGCATTTCTGCAAAGGCAAGAGGTTTTCAAAATACTAAGTCTATGCATCAAGTTCATTACAGTGGCAAAACAGCCACGGTGCTGTTCTTTTGTTTGTGTGGAGTTAAGGCTTATCCCTACAAAAGCTAAGCACATCACAGTTGCTAATTGTCTGAATAAAATGAAAGAGATGCTCTCATTTGCCAACTGGACTTAAAAAGGAAAAAAAGGCAACAAGCTTTCTGATTGCTAAATTGAGTTTGCAGTACACTGCGGAGGACTCCTGAATCGGTCATCGTTTAAACCTGCATGGATGCTGAAGTTGCAGAGTGTGGAGTCTGCCTTGGGCATTGTGACAAGGAGCTGGAAAGTCAAGCTCAATAGTCAGGTTCTATTCTGCACTTAGGTTGAGAGAACTCAAGGCTAATGAACTTGAAAATTTGTAGTACTGCGCTGCGTTGAGGGCTGCCATCACATAAGGTAACATTTAGGCTGTAGCTGTGCAGAGTATTTCTCTGTAGATGAGAGTTAACTTTTAAACTTGTTTTCTTGTTGCAGTGTGCTCAAAATTCTGCTTTTCTGTGGAGTTGTTCAGATTTGCTTTATTTTACAGCCTAAGTTCATTTCTGAGGTGCACAGTGAGCTGCCTTCAAAGAATCCTTCCCGTCCAAAGCCTCTGCTCTCCAGATCTCAGTAGGGTGGGCCTAAAACTTGCTAATGCTATTTGTTTATCTGCATGATTTCTAGATAGAAAATCTCTGTGCCCACTGTGCTTTTACTTTAGCTGCTTGACAGCCTAGTGTTTCACCCAGTTTCAGATGATGTTGAACAGAAGGGACGCTGCTGCTGTGCTAAGATGTTGGTTACTGACATATGTCAATACATATACATTTGTGATGATTGCTTGAACTGTTAGATACGGAAACCCTTTTCCACATCACAGAAGACTTTTTAATGGATTATTTGGGGGGCTTTACTTGTTCCCATTAAAGTCCAACCTATCTGTGTTGTGCACAGCACTGGTAAGCCTTGTTATGGCTCACAAGCAAAAATAAGGATTGTTTTCACATATTAAGTTGTCCTTAGTGCCTTTGGTGACTGTAAAGGTAAACAGCATTTTGTACTGAGTTTTCAATAGGTGGGTCACAGTTTGGGTCTCCATGTTGAATGTGAGTAAGCAGGTAATGTCTGCTGTAGGTGATCTGATGAGAAGCATCTGGTCATCTGGATTCACAGATGCCACATTATAGGCCTTCCTAGATGGTTATCTTTCTGCTCTATTTCTTGCCTGACCTTTACAGCAGGTGGATAGCTTACTGTCCATTGGTGTAGTAATTGCATATTTAGAGCCCATACTTGTTCTTTTCTTCCTAACTTCTCAGGATGGCCATGGTGCAGTGGGTTTCCACTGCTTCCTAGTACACAGCTCAGGAACATCTCCCTCTCCCTCTGCTTGTAACTTGTTTGTCTCCTTTCATATGGTAACTGCTTTGTGCTGCTTCTGCTGTTGTTGACCCTATTAATTCAGACTTCCAGATACATAAAAGCGGTGCGCTTTAAAGCACCTTGTTTGGCAAATTGGAGGAGTGCTCTGTGTTTGCTGAAGAACTTCACGAACACTAAATGTTTGCAGGGGTTCATCTTCTGTACTTTTAGTCCTGTTTTCAGTATGTAATCTGATACTTTTCATGTTGTGCTTACTATGCTCATAGATGCTCATTTTCTACTGACTTAAAGCTGGATTTTGTTGGGGTTTTTTTTCTCATCTGCATGTGGGTTTTTTTACCACTAACAGGAAACAATTGGTAGCCATTTCTATGTCGATATAATTTCAAATAAAAGTTAACTTCATTGGGTTTATATGAAGGAACATGGCATGCTCTTAGTGAAACTTCTTCCTGAAGTTTCCAGGGTCTGCAAGTCTGAGTGTCTTAATTGGCTCAACAAGCTAGTGAGCAACTGACTTTTTGCAAAGTTCCCATGAACATGCCTTTGCCCTGTATGGCCTTACAATTCCACGAGCATGTTCTTTCTGTGGCATACTGGAGTGATTCTTTGGTTGCCGCTTTCTTACTTGCTGCTGCTTGCCCTGGACACTCTTTTCCTAAGAATGTCTTGTCAGTGCCTCCGTACACACTCTGCGGCCCTTGGGAGCAAGAGGAATGATTTGGCATTCAAATACTTAACATGTATAAGTCAGTCAGTTAAAGTTTTACAGATTGATCTCTCTGTGTTCACACTTCTTTTAAAGTTCCAGTTGTTTGCATTCTTTACTAAATAAAAATGACACTGTTTTCAGATACTTCAAAAAAATGATGGTATCCTGGAAGTAACCACGCAGTTATTAGTCTTTTTGCTGTGCAGAGTTATCAGAGTAGGATGGGAGGGGACAGTGGAATCGTCTTGCATTGCTGGCCATGAGAACAAGGGACTGTGTGCCTAAGGTCATTGTTAAGTATTTGTAACTTAAAAAAGCCCAGAATTGCTGACCACTGTTTCTACTTTGGTATTGAAAAAGCTGCTTCTGTTCCATGAGACAGCCCTTCCAGGGAATCAGTTGCTAGATAAGTTCCTCAGACCTGTGAAACTGGGTTTGGGACTTGAGTCTTTGATGTCCAAAACCTCCCAGACCTGCTTGGAGGTAAATGGCAGTATGGATTATGGTGGAACAATGGAGTCTATCATGGATCACTTAGTTTCTTCATTTGACTTACTTCTTTTGGAATACCCAGAAAATGGATCTACTTAATTTTCACAGAGAAGTCTAACCTCTAACCTGTCTGCTGCAAGCATGGTAATAATGAAAGTTGATTATTTCCAAACCTCTGTTTTTGTGGAAGTGGTGGTGAATTAGTTCTGATGCAGATAGTAAAGGATCTGTAGGTTTCAGTCTTGGATTTGGTGTGTGCAGTTCTCTTGTTTGTGTTTCTGCATATGTCGGGCTTTAACAGATCGGAAAAAAGGTTTCATTATTCAGTATCTTCTGACACTTTGATATCTTGACTTTAGAGGAAGGTATCAAGGTACACCTAATTAGATATGCTGTGATGTGTGTATTGGCTTCATTGTAAAGCTTGTGAGAGACGCTGGAAAGATCAAAGCTGGAGGAGAAAACTTACTTTAAGTAACACTTGCGCAGGCAAGATGACAGTAATTCTTTTGTTTACTAACTTTTTCTTATTATTATTTTTTCACATAAGCTATTGGAAAATGTCTTTGTTTTCTCATTTGCTTTTCATGTAGATGGTGCGTTTTCCAAGAAAAAACATATTTGCTGTCTACTTGGAAATTCCTTATTGTGTCCTGGAAAAAATGCAGTACATGCAAAACATTGCAAGTGCTTTTGTAACTATAATAATTCTGTGTGTGGTTCAATTGGCATGTGTTAATTGTGGTGGAGAGCATGTGGTACAAAACAGCAATTCAGATGCCTATATCCTTTTAGGTGATGAATGATGAATGATTGACATGTCTATTTTTTTCCTGCATGACACATGGCTATATTCTGGGAGGTGTTATGAAGTAGCCAGCAAGCAGAAATCCACATAGAAGCTTAATTTGTGGCAAGATGTTACATCTTGAACTCCTGTTAGGGAGGCTTAAGCTCCTGACTGAGCTCCTCCTTTGTATGGCCAAGTATTTATGGTCTTGCACAGAATATTTAGCTTAGGGATGAGAATCTTAAGAATACCAAAATTAAAACAAAACAGAACCTTACAACTGAATAAACCTTTGTCTTGGGATGCTTGATGAAAACTGATGAGCATGCCAGTGTTTCAGATAGGCGTTTTTATTATGTGCTGAGCTGATTGTGGCATGTGAATAACTGTCATGTTTGCTTTTTTCCCCTGTACTTTTTAGGCCTGCATCACTTCACCCTTGTTGGACTTATATTATATGAAGTGATCAAATAGGTTCTCTTGAGCACACTGTTCATGTGCCTTCAAATGAAGAGAAGCAAGCAATGACCTTATTGCGAAATCTATCCATTGTAGGCACTTGGGGTATGAATCAAGGGGACAAGAGTGACACACCTTCTGCATGTAAAAGGCTCTGACACCTGCAGTTTGTGAACACTAGTACAAAATGAAAACACCTTGGATCAAAGATTTCATTTGGAGTTGGGTTGAAAGATGTCTTAGTTGCTTACAACAGTACAACCTCTGCTGTTTTCAATTAACCTTTGAAAACTTTATAAATATCTGTTGATGGTATGAGACCCATGGCATTTCAGTTAATACCCCTTACAGGCCCTTGTTGTTACTGTGTGTTTAGCTTGGCCAGATCCCAGACCTGAAGAGAAGAAGGAAGGGCCACTTGGTTTTATACTGAACTCCAAAGCTGCTTCTACTACAGGGTCAGGCTGAAGTAGGAAGACTCTTGACTTTTCTGTTTTCTGAAGGCTTAGATAATGATTAACTTAGTGTTTCCTCTCATAATGATTTTCATTATTTGCGGGTATAAACTGGAATGTTTATAATCAATCATGTAAAATAATTAAGGCAGTAATCAGCAAGAAAAACTTGTCCCCCAGTGATGGGATTCGCTAAGCACTTCATGATGCAGTAGACAAATAACTAGCTTTTAGTGAACAACTTCCTCTGTGGCTTCTGACTTTGCAAATTAAATGCCTTATTCAGGAAATGGTTGTGGCCACTGTAGCAGTTAACTGGAAAATGAAGTGTCCAAGGTCATTTTTGAGTTGTGTTACAGAGGGAGATTGAAGATAGTTGTCTTCCACAGGTTGTTGTAGCAATGTAAAGCTAAAAAATGTCCAAATGCACGTTTTATGCAACTTGCAGTTTGCCCCAGCCAAGCTCCCAGTATCAGCAGTGTGAAGCATGAGCTACTGAAAAACGTATTGGATAAACAGCGACCCTTCTTCAAGGTGTTCAAATACTCTGAAAAATGCCATGCACCTGTGAGTTCAGATGTTGGAAAAAGCAAATCTAAAATACTGCTTCTAATGAAGTGAATAAGTAACAGTTGTGTCTTAAATATCAGAGGAATATGAATTCTGATATTAATTTTTAATTTCTAATTATTTTTTCCTCTTTTTTTTTTTTTCTTGTTTAAACACCTTTTGAGCATGGAAACATGTTCTGCAAAATGCCTAAAATGGAACAAAGAGGTTTGAGGCTGTTCTTAGTTACAAGTGCTTAAACTAGAGGACATCTCTGCCATGTGCAAGCAGGGATTAATATTAAAGAAGCTAAGGCATGGTCTTAGGGCCAGGATTAATGCCCATCATCTGCACAATGAGTAGTCTCTTCTATAACTGTACAGGGTTTGCTGTTACTCCAGTGTAGGTCACAGTCATTGGAACGTGGCTTTGGAAGAGATCCGTGATCCCCACTCCCTTTGCATCAATAGTTGATTTCCTAAGCTATGGTACAACGCTGTGTGAAACATCTCTGAATAGCGACACTGCAAGCACAGTAATTTTAAATTTATTTTTGTGCTTTTTCATGTGTTCTACAGACTTTCTGAAGCGTGGACCACAGTTAGCATATCTGCATTTTGTTACTTGTGTCCTGGTTTCGGCTGGGACAGAGTTATTTTTCTTCCCAGTAGCTGGTACAGTGCTGTGTTTTGGATTTAGTATGAGCGTAATATTGATAACACACTGAAGTTTTAGTTGTTGCTGAGTAGTGGTTATATTAAGTCGAGAACTTTTCAGTGTCTCATGCTCTGCCGTTGAGGAGAAGCACAAGATGCTGGGAGGGTGCAGAGACAGGGCACATGAACTAGCCAAAGGGGTATTCCATACCACAGCGCATTATGCCCCGTATATAAACAGGGGGAAGTCACCTGAAAGGGACTGATTGCTGCCTGGATTGGGCTGGGTATTGGTCAGCAGGTAGTTGAGCAACTTTATTGTGCACTGCTCTTGTTTATTGGTTCTTCTTTCCTTTTCCCTTTTAGTTTTATATTCCTCTCCTTATTATTTCCCTCATCACTGTTATTATTAGTAGTGTTATATTGTACTTCATTTTAGTTATTAAACAGTTCCTATCTCAACCCGAGGGTTTTTCTTTCTTTGGATTTTCCTCCCAATCCCACCTGGGGATGGGAGAGGGGGCATGGCATGGGTGAGCAAGTGGCTAAGTGATACTGTGTAGCCAGCTGGATTTAAACCGTGGCAACTTGTATTAATTATAGAGAATATCTGTCTAATAATTGTGCAACTGTGGGGTTTCAAAGAATAGAGAAAATATTGATCATGTTTTTCAAAGAAGTAAGTGATGTAAAACCCATTCAAGAATATAATTTTGAGCATGCATGTGTAGTACATAAAATGAATGAGAAAAACACAGGCCTAACATTAAAAAAGATAGTTGCTCCTCTTGTTCCCCATTTCACCTGTGCATGTGTCTAGTGCCAGCTCACGGTCTCGGGTTCTAAAAAGAGGAAAACACGTTTAAAACGAAAGGGATGGTGTTTTCCCTCCGACTAGTGCCCCTGGAAAGACCGCCGGTGTGTGCGGAGTCTGGGGTACAGCCCCGCGCCGCGGGGAGGGCTGTCCTGCAGCACCCTGGTCAGCTCCCTCTCGTCCTGGGCTGCGCAGGACCCCCGTCTTCCCCGTGGCCGGGACAGCGCTGCGCCTGCCGTATAGGTTTATGAGTATAGGCTTAGGCCTTGACTTTGGACATTGAGGTTTGAACAGCCTTATCTTCTCCACCTGTGTTCTTTACAAAGGTCAGTCACTGAGAACACTGGAGTGTAACTCCCTGGCAGAGACCAACAGAATAGGAGGAAAAGGCGATAGCCTATAAAGACAGTAACATGCAATGGCTGGGATTACAGGCCACCTTAATTCTGTCGTGCCTTATGGATGAAACAAGAGGGAGGGCATACCTCTGCTGTCTTCCAAAATGCCAAAAATACTCAAAAAAAGGGAAAAAAATATTATTGAAGAAAAGTAGGAAAGAAAAGCAGTCACGTTTGTGGAAATAAATTAAGGACAAAACCCCCTGAGATCTGTAGTAAGGAAGTTGGAAAGAGTGGGAAACTGAGAAATAGCAGTATCGGGGTGGTGAAAAAAGTTCTCAAGCACAGTCAGAGTTCCCAGAGCCATTAAGACCTGATGAACTTGAGGTAGCAGGGCAGGCTTGAAGCTGCTTGGGATTGTAAGGAGGTAAGATAGGTCAGGGAGGTCAGGAAGAAGTTCAGGTCTCAAGAGAGCCAGACACTGAGCTAGAGGCAGCTCTCTGCCTTATTGCTGCACCAGGGCTGAGTGCAGCCTTCTGACTCTCTGGAGTTGAAGTGTTTCTAACATTAGACCAAGTGAAGTAAATTTTGTGAAATCATCAGCACCTTTAGTGTTGGCTTTAAGTGAGGGGGAAAATAGTCTTGACAGTCTACTCTGATGGTGGCAGTTTGCTACTGTCACCAAAAAATGTGCTGCCTATTTTGTATTTGGGTTAGACACACAGTCTGTATAGATGATGTCTTCCTGAGTGTTCATTAGTGAATACTGAAGAAACAGCTGCAGTGTTGGAATCATACAAGCTATTATTCTGAGTAAGACTCTGTAGAACACTTGGTTACTTCACATTTTGGTTTTGGATTATTCTTTTCGAGCGGGAGGTTTCAAGTCCTCATGCTTGTATGAGATTGTGCCAGCAATTTCTATTCATTGTACAAAGGGACTATTTTTTTGCATTCCATTTAATTATTTTTTTTTCTTAGTATGACGTTAAACTACCAAGAAACCCTTCTTCTTATTCCATAAAGGGTTAATTTGTGATATAAGTGAGAGAATGTTTTGGAGGGCTGGAGATTTCTGTTATACTCACATGTTCAATGTCAGCTGTAGTATTTCTGGAAAAATATATCCTCATGCTTTCTCTATGTGGGCTGTAAAAGTGCCTAGAACGTGAAGACTCTTGAGCACAGTAGGTAATGTCACAGCATAGAATCATAGAATAGTTAGGGTTGGAAAGGACCTAAGATCATCTAGTTCTAACCCCCCTACCGTGGGCAGGGGCACCTCGCACTAACCCGTGCCACCCAAGGCTCTGTCCAACTCGGCCTTGAACACTGCCAGTGATGGAGCATTCACAACTTCCCTGGGCAACCCATTCCAGTGCCTCA
>JARCZZ010007292.1:0-25175 GCA_030323915.1 Brotogeris chrysoptera | reverse complement strand
GGCCCAGGGTCTTCATTCTCACAGTCCCTGTGTCTGCCTTCCAAGACTTGGGTGGTGTGGTCCAAGCATTTGCCAGTGAAGACTGAGGAAAAGAAATCATTAAGAACCTCAGTGTTCTCCAAATCCAGTGTAGTCAGTCTCCTGATAGCTTCCGCAGAGGGCCCACATTGTCCCTAGCCTGTCTTTTATTTGCAAGGAAGCCAAAATATACTAGAACTTTATAGTGGCTGTCCTGGAATGGTTTGTGTTGTCCCTGTGCAGTGTAGCCTTTTCTTTAATTCTTGCATCTTCACTGGCAAATAAGGAACACAGAGGAAGCAGGCCAGAAACTGGAGAGAATGAAATTGTCTCCCTTTACTCTGTTTCCCTCAAAGTAAAATCAAACACAACAGCCAGGTGTGCTGCTAACAGCAGTGTGATTACTAGATGAGCCTCATCACTGGAGAGGCCAGGAATGGAAATGGTGTAATTGCTGGTGGTGCACCTTAAGGGAATGGCAAAACTACTTGCCCCTTCTATTTCATAAAGAAGAGTAAGCATAGTTTAAGTCTGCAGCAGACCAGCTGGAGCTGTCCATGCTATATAAATGGCTAAATGATTTAGACATTGGATCTGTCTAAATAATTAATGATTGAACCTGTATCTTGATGATTAGATTTGTGCTCATCAGAATACAGATGGAAAAATGATTGAATTGTGAACTCTGTTTATTTTTCTCCAAGTTAATGATCCACTGAATGATGCTTTAACTTTTTATGTCTTTGTATTTACATATGTGTAATTAGTCGAAGCCAGTAAGGCATTGTTATTCTGATTCCAAGATATCTATCAGCTTAGGCTCCATGCATTACAGATCTGGGGCAGAAGAGAAGCAGTTTAAGGGAAGATTAAAACCAAGACTAACCAGAGGAGGTTTCTCAAAGTTAGAAATGCATTGTCAGAGATTATTGAGCTTGTGAGGACTGTAACATGTAGACACAGAGTGACAGAAGCTGGCAAATATTAAAGAACTGGAAAAGGTATCTGCTCATGACCTCTTTGTGGGGTCCAACTCAAAAAAACATTGGAGAAAAAGGATGAATTCTTGGTATTTGTAGTTCATGTACAAATAAAAATTCTTTTATGCTATTGTGCACTTCTTTTAAATGTCTCTACTTGTGCTTTTGAAAACAGCTCTCCTCCCATTTCACCTGTTTATAAGTTTACAATCCTCCCATTATTCTTTTGCAGACTGTAATTAAAAAAAACAAAATGCAGGTAATTTAAGAAGCAAAACTAAATATAGGTTTTGTAGACCAAGTCATTCTACATGTACTACTAGTGTAAATGAAAGTGCATGTGAGAGGAGCATTTCAGAAGTACTGTAACTTTAGTGGCTTATAGAAAACTTACAGAATCTCACTTTGGGTAAAAACTGTTGTGAGAATAAATTTGGGGAAATTGTTTTTCTTTGCAACAAAGGAAAAATTGGTTGTTAGACAAAAGTTAAGTGTGTTTTAGAACGAGAAATAAAATTAATCTGTAGCTATGGACACAGAAATATTAACATGAAACAAAGAGTAACTATACATCAGGCAATAAACAGAACATGTCCGAGAGATGTATCTAGCCTTTAGGAAACAATTTAAATGAGCTTTCATGTCTTCCCCTGGCAGCTAAGTTAGCTTGAATTATCTCTTCTGGTAATTTTCTTCTCTCAGTTGGATAGAAGTGCATAATTGAACATTTTGCAAAAGTAAACTGATAGATGATAACTAGTTAAATCACAGATGCTTTCTTGTAACTTCAGTTACTATTATCTATTATTAGTCATAACAACAGTTCTGTTGTAGAGCAGTTTTGTACAGTTTTGTTTTAGCAATGCAAAGGTGTATTATTTGTTAAGAAAATTAAAATAGCCTCTAATCATGCACAGCCTGATACCAATGACAGAAAAGTAATTACAGTGCAATCATGCAAAATAGCATTATTGGCAGTCTCCACTTTACAGTTTGCTAAATCACTGCATTGCAAAAGTCAAGTGTTTACTAATGTTATCATTAGACCCATCATACACCATATTGTCTCCTTTCTTTTGATGCACCTACAAGTCTTAAAAAAGAGAGCATGGCAATTTTCTTGCTTCGTCTTTTAACATGGCTTTTAAATCAAATAATGCCATCAAAACCTAATTTTTGTGGATCCAAGCTGGTATTCCTTTTGTCTTATTTAATCACATTTTATATACTATATTCCACTGAACGCAGTTCTATCTCAACATCAGTAGTTACACTGGAGCTTCCCATTTTGTAAACACATATTTCTAAAGGCATGGATGGATTACACATCTACTCAAAATAAAATTAAAATGGAAGGCTTTTCAATTTGTGATTCAACAGAAACTGGCATCAGTTTCTAAGATGTGTCACGTATTTTGAATTTAAGAAGTTAACATTTAAAATGTGTTTTAACTTGTGTATGCAGCCTTTTACATTTACAAATGTAAAGATGATGATAAAAAATAGAGTAGGCTGGATTCTGTAGTCAGTGTTGCACAGCCTAATGTTATAACTGCCTTGCAGTTTTGCCTAGCACTGCCTGTCGTTATAAGTGCGTCAGAAAACTGATGAGATCCTTTTATCATGTGGTCAAAGCTAGGACAGGCAGGTACTAACAAAGCTCAATATCAACAGATTCAGAAAGAGAGGTGGCATCATATTTGCTTTTAGGTTTAGGGAATACTGTAAGAAATATATTTTAGGCAAACATATATGATTGTATCAAACAGAAAAGACATGAATTTACAAGAGATACTACTTTACTAATAATTTAGAATAAAGCAGTTAGCTATTTGTGCTTACGTTTGCCACAGCTTTGTAAGGAAACTCGGACTCATCAGTGGAATTCAGGGCCACCCCAGGCAATGGAAAGGCATACCCCCTTAACCTGAAATACAGGTAGGTTG
Source organism: Brotogeris chrysoptera (assembly GCA_030323915.1). Lineage (NCBI taxonomy): Eukaryota > Metazoa > Chordata > Aves > Psittaciformes > Psittacidae > Brotogeris > Brotogeris chrysoptera. Next base: position 22,231 of record JARCZZ010007292.1, on the reverse strand, counting down.
GTACACTAATTTTGAGTAAAAATTTACTTAGAGTAGTCATGGTCCTAAGTGCCACCTCTGGTCTTTCCTTTAATTTTCCTGCAACTTTCTCTTACCTCAACCAGTATTTTCAATTGTCAGAAGTGACAATAATCAATGAAGAGTCCAGCTATGAGATGGGAGAAGCCACCTCTGATTTGGCACATAACTGCTGTTATCTCTTTGATACTATCATTTTGTTCTGGCCGTGAAGGACATCTGTTCTCCACCACCTTACTCTTCGAATGATTTTTAGTACCACTTTTTAAACTTTTTATTTTTTACTTGGCAAACTACTGAAGGAATGCATGAAGGGCCAGGCCCCAAGGGCTGAAGCCCGAGTACTGTTCAAATGGTAAAGGGGGATGTGCTGGAACTCCTGGGTCACAGTCCTTGGGAGATATGAAACGGCAGACCCTTGAGCCATGGTGGTTGTTATGGAAACCAGAAGGGGTATGTCTGAGTCAGGGGAGCGGGCAGTGCTGGGTGGAGACTCACAGGCGGCATGGATGGAAACCCCCTGATTGTGCAACAGAGACACACTGCTTGTGGAAAGTACCAGAAGGCTTTTGTATTAGCTGGGAACCAATCAGAAACCACTGTATCAGTAGCGCGCGTTTTGAAATATCCAATCAGTGTGTTAAAAGAAACATGTATAAGTGCATGAAGTCTGTTAATAAACAGGCACGTTGCTTGCATCAAGCTATGTCCCATCTCTCAATCGCAGCAAATGCATGACAGAATATCAGAGTTCTTGGAGGGAGAAATGTAACATTTGAACTTTTAGAATATTGACTCTAATGGTATCTCCAAGCAGATCTACAGTAAGACTATTTACTCTTTGTTTGAATAATAAATATTTTCTATTGATCTCATGCTTTGAGACTCAGACTCCTTGTCAAAATGTTATGCAATAACATTTGATTTCTAGTTGTTTTCAATTTAAACTGACAATATGACACTTAGGACTTCATTCAGCCACAGCTAATAGACTTACTGCTGCAGAACAGAATTCTGTTGTCCCAGAGTTCTGCATATACCTATAACAAATATAGATCACTTCAGAGACAAAATTAATATTTCTAGTTTGTTTAATTAATAAACTGGTTGTTTGTATAGCCTTAAATTCAACTTAAAAATATGTTACGTTTTCTTGAAGAGAGGAAATAAAATGCTTGGGTTTTAATTGATTTTTAACAGTTTCACCTGTGAGTCATCATCATGGACTGGAATCATCAGAAGTATTTTCCTCCTGTTAGTAACTGTTCAGATTTCCAGACCATACATCAGATTTTTCTTTTGCTGGTGAAGATTCTTTCTTTCTTTTACTTGATGGTTTTACTAGTTTGCAGGCAGAAAGTTTGTTTCTGCTTTACAATAGTTACAGCAGTTTGCAACAGCTGATTGTATAGTCAAAAAGGATTTATCAGAAGAAAAGGGTCAAATTTCTGTGAGTGGACATGTTCTGGTCAATTCATGTTAATAACTGAGATGAAACAGTCAATATTTTGAGTGCCAGTATTTCTTCAAATCATAATTTCCAGTGAAGAATTGTTATGTTGGAAACTCATTCACTAGACTTGCTCTGAGTCACTTAGCCTTCCATATGGGAAAACTTGGCAAGATATCTGGGACACTGTTGGCATTTGGCACCACTTGTTTGTTTCTCATTTCCTACAACATGATTGCGCGCTAGGTGATAGAACATTTCAGGATAAATGGTGTGTTTGAAGTTAGAAGAAGAAAACACAACTTAGTGTTAAATTGATTTGCCTGACTGAGATGCAAGGCAACACTGTCAAAACTATGGGTTTTATTACCTATCTTTCTGGAAAGAGAGGAGAAGGCATATTTAATCTTTAATAATAAGTGAGCCCAAGGAAGAACTAGTTGAAATGCAAATGAAGCAGTATAAGAGGGTCAGAAACTGTGAATACATTTCTGGTACACATTATGATATAGTGTACTCTGACATTGAAAGAAATTATTTGAGAAGTAAAACAGTACAGTGCCAGTAATACGGAGTTCCACACTACCATGACTAGCTTGTTGGGTGTTAGCTGTGATATCATTGTGCTGCTTCTCAGTGAGAAGTGCGGACATACTCAGTTCAGGAAATAAGTTGAGCCCCAGGGTGCTTTCATTCTTAATACAGAGGTGTGTTTTTCTTGTTAGTTCAGAAGGGTAATTATTATTACTGTTAAATATCATAATTCTGCAGCTGTGTGAACTTGTCTGTCCTTAATTCAGTAGTACAGTCATACTTCATTATCAAGTAAAAATAATGTGTGTCTCACTTGCCAGGATGATCAGCTCCTGAGCAGTTATGTTCTATAGTGGAGTAGGAGATGGTGGCATGCAGGGGCGGTTCCTGACCCAGAGAAACCCCAAGGGAGCACTGAGGCCTGCCAGGAGCTGGCAACCTGCTGATAAGGCACGTATATGGCCAGGAGTAAGAGTGATCGCCCTGCACTCCAACAAAGGGCCATCCATGGGACCGCAAGCAACCAAGAGCACTGCAGCCAGGGTGGGCAAATAGCTTAGCATGGCAGTTTGCCTCTTTGAAGGCAAACTGCCTTCCACTGTCATGTGAAGAGTCTTGAAGTCCACATCACCCAGCAACTGGGCAGCATCTGCACAGGTCAACAACAATCAACTCATTCTATCTGACCATCAAAGCAAAATGGTGGACTGCAGCTCCGGCTGGGGTGTCTGCACCTTCTACCCTAGCAGTGGCCAATTCCTCCATCCCGATGGAGCTGCTGAAGGGAGAGGCTGCAGTGTAGCCCTCGGGCTGCAGGAGGTGCCTAGACCTCTCTCCTGGGGTAGGATATCTTTAGTCAGCATGCCCAGATGGAGGACCTTCTGTGGCATGTGGCTGAGCTGCAGAAGGAAATGAGGAGGCTGTGGAGCATCAGGGAGAAGCAGTTAGATGGGTGCAAGTGCAGTTTGCAGTGGCCAAAACAGCCAAAAACTCCCCCAGCAACACACACATAAGGGAGGGGGACCAATAACCCAGGGGAATGGAAGCTTGCAGGCCAAGGACCTACAGGAAGAAGAGACTTCCCCCAAAGCCTGAGGTGCCCTTGCAGAACTGCTTCACTGCTGTGTGGAATAAAGAGTAAAAACCTGTCACATCGGGAGAGACACTGGAGCTGAGTGAGGCAGCCCAATCTGATCCCTTCGTAACAACCAGCAAAACTAAGCAAAGGCAATGGATGATGGTAGTAGGAGACTCTCTTCTGAGAAGCACAGAGCCACCCCTTTGCTGACCTGATGTGCTCCTAGAGACGTGCTGCCTATCAGGGGCTTATATCAGGGATGTCACCAAGCTTCATACAGCCCACTGACTGTTACCTGCTGCCATTGTTTCATATGGCCGCCAGTGATACAGGCAGGAGCAGTCTGAGGTGTATCAAAAGGAGGGCCACAAAGATGATCAGGGGACTGGAGCACTTCTCCTGTGAAGACAGGCATAGAGAGGTTGGCTTGTCCAGCCTAGAGAAGGCTCAGGTGAGACCTTTTCAGTCCTTCAAATAACTAAAGGGCATACAAGAAATCCTGAGAGGGACTTTTTACAAGGGCATGTAGTGACAGGACAAGGTAGAATGGCTTTAAACTGAAAAAGGGTAGATTCAGATTAGGCATTAGGAAGAAGTTCTTTACTGTGAGGGTAGTGAGGCACTGGCACAGCTTGCCCAGAGAAGCTGTGGATGTCCAATCCCTGGAATTATTCAAGGCCCAGTTGGACAGGCCTGGGCAACCTGGTCTAGTGCAAGGTGTCCCTGACTATGGCAGGGGGCTTGAAACTAGGTGAGATTTAAGGCTCCTTCCAACCCAAACCATTGTATGATTCTGGAACTCTGGAAATAACATTGTAAACTACTAGTTTTCCCAAGAGTTGTTACTCATTCCACATGTAAGAAACTCGGTCTCCAAGAAACCTTGGAAAAGGACATGTTCTCATCTCAGTTTCTGTAAATTCTGGCTTGACCTAGCATCACAGGCATATTTCCCTCTCTTCAAGGCATCTGGCAGCTAAAATAAATCCTACCTGTAATTCTAGTAATGTCTATTGAAACTTATCTGACATAGGAGAAAAAAGCAATTTAGTGAAAACCACAAAACCCACATGTATATTAACCCAGTTACACAGAATTTTGATTTAACTATTAGTGAACTTTGCATATTGATTATAAGTTGTCTTGTTTACTGACCTGGCTATCAGATAGACTGCAGAATTCTGGGAATCTCTCTGTTCAATACAAAAAAAAGATGTCTCGAAGATTCACTTACAAGGCAGAATTGGTCATGAGCAGCTGTTCTTTTGAAAAACCTCGCTGTGGTCTCATCTGGCTGAAAGATGGGTCTCCCTTTTTTTTTTTTCCTCACAGTGGCAGCTCTGTAATACTTTTAATACATCTTTGTCAGTTCGATGCAGCTTCAGAAGTTCATATACCACCTCCTTCATCGCAGAACTCCGTACTTCAGTTCTTTAAAGTACTCATATAGAAATGCAGTGCTGTGTTATATAGACCAATGCAATATTGTATCAAATACAACTCATGTTGGAAAGCAGACTTTTGACTCTTGGGTTACAGAAACTCCTTTGGTTTCATGGCTATCAATACAAGAGTGCAAAAAAGTAAATGCATAGTTCCTAATTGGTAATACCCTTTTTGCCTTGTATTTCCTGTCATTTTATGATGCAGAAGAGATGAGGAAGAGCAAATATAATATCATTACAACTTTATTTTCCATCTTGTTCTCTCTTTCTAGCACTTATCTTACCATAATACACGTTTACTTACATCTGTTCTATCTACTTCAACGGAATACTTTGGAGGAGAAACTCCAGCAGATGGTCTTGCGCCACAAAGCGGGAGGAAGATAGGAGGAAATTATTCCACAACTTTTGCTGAGGAGTAGGTTAATTTTTGTTGGAAAAGTCATAGAGAAAGTAAGCAGTGAAATAGAAAACAGGAAAAGGCAAGTCTGTGATGCAAATCAAAACAGGAAAATTCTGGAATATTCCACTGTAACAATTAATTGATTTATTGTAAGCTGTGTATAAGAAAAAACACAAGTATGTACACAATTACTTATTGTGGCCTTATTAATAAGGTGTAGACCAAACACCCATATTCTCAACCACTTGATAGTTTTTGATTCATTATGAAAGTTTTTCTTCTGCATGTTAAAATTCTTGATTAATGTTTTAGTGTACATCATAACTTTACAATCTTCTCTAAGTAAATGCAGGACTTGTTTTAGGACTACTGTAGAATGAATGTTTGTACAGAACATCAAAAAACTTTCCTTGTTGATATTTTACTCTGCGAAATACTAGCTTTTTGCCTCTCTGTGGAGCAGCCTAAGTTCCCTAGGCACCTGACCCACAATGGCAATAACGTAGGGAACAATGCAAAGTGTTTCTTTTTTAGTATACTTACATGCTTTTCTCGAAGCAGTCGAAGTCATAAAGAAGGGCCCAGGAGCAGAGTAGAGAAGTGACTTTACTGGGACAATGTAATCCAATTTACAAGTGGGACACAGATTTTTTTGTGATGTAAAAATGTCCAGAATATGTCTCTGGTTTTCTAAATAGAAAGAAATCAAAAGAGGTAGAGATGTATGTCAGGGGGCACAGAACAAAAGTGCTCATGTTAACTTTTCTAAATTCCTTCAGAGTGCAATATTTAAAATATTTAGAAAAATACTTTTAAGGCAGATCAAGATATTAAGATTTTGTTGTTTTTTAATATGGTGCCCTGACTTTTCAAGCCCTTTTTCAAGTTAGCAGACCATACTCATTCAAACAAAACGACCTTGACAGCAGCAGTGTTTTGTGATTAGTCAGACAGCCCCTATGGAAAACATATTCTTCTATATGAAAGACTGTGGGAGTTTAAAGAAAAATGCAAGAGCACTGAAATTCTGTAGGAGATAAAGGAGTAGTTTCCAAGGACTATGCAAATGCAAGTTGTTTGTATGTTTTTGTCATCTGTTTTTTTGTAATCTATTAAAAACATAACCTCAAGTCACAGCTTGTAGGCTCCATTTCAGTGCATTGTTTCCACTGAAGATGTTAGAGTTGTATGTAGGTAAAACATTGGTTCAATTGAAGTTAAATGAGTTTTGCTGTTTTCAGCCACCAGAATTCTGTTCTCTGTTTTAACACTTGGTGCTGTTCAGATTTGGATAGACCACGAGGACCCTACATCTAATGACTGTGTCACCCAGAATATTTAATAAGATGATCTTCCTGCTCTTTTGACCTTTTTTTAATCTTATTTTTTTAAAACCATGCAGGCTTAAATTGCTGGAATTGCAGTATTATAATGGTTATTACATATTACTAATAGTTTGTAGATAGTCAAACCAATATTGCAACCAGTTGATTTTGTTTCATTGAGATCGTCTTTTGAAATGCATGCATCTTTGGCTTTACAGCATCAGAATATTCAATAAAAATAACTTACTTTTTTATTTATTTGTTTGTTTTAACATGGATCCATGCAGAAGCTGCAGTTTAAGCTACCTGATATTTTCCTAGACAGTAGTTTTACTAATATGTTTTTAAATATTCTCTCTCCGTTCAATTTCTTTTCCTTGACATTTTGTTTATCTGCAACTGAATGAGACATTATTTATCTTCCAGTAGGAAATAAATGTATAGGAAAATTTTGGTCTGTATTTTTTCTCTGTTCAGAAACTGATGCAGAGGATTACCATGAGGATTTAGAAAGGTGCATTTGTAGAAACCAAAAGCATTCCCAGAAATACTGAAATGTTCTAAAAGAGACAACAGCAGTAGTACAAAACGAGATCAAAGTCCATGTCTGGTAAAAGTATATTCAGTAGAAAAAGCTGACATTTATCCAGTAAGATGGAACTGAACTTTCTGGCTAAGCTTGAAATATTGATATAAACCTGATTTGCTGTCATTTTAGTTTCAACTCTTTTCATTCCCGAGAGGTGCATATTCACTAAGACAATTATTTTCTTGCATTTACTATGTATAGTTAATTGGGCTATTGAAAGGAAACAATGTTGGTGGCAGGCAACCTTTTCTTTTTTAAAAAAAACAAGTCATGTTTGCAATGCAATACATTAGACTTAAACTACATTTAAGTGTAGCTGTAGTAAGGGCCACTTAGGGTATGTTTTCAACCATGCATATAAGTCCTGTTTGCCACAACTGTCAAGGTTTTAAAGTTAATGGTATTTTCATTGAGTAGTTTCTTTGATAATTGATATTTTCCTTGACCTTTAGAAGAATACTTTGAATATTTTCTTTCTCATCTTCAGTTTTTCACAGTATTGCTTTCTCTTTGCTGTTGCTGAGTTCTAAGTTTCAGTTAATTGCTTCTTTTGTAATGGTTTTCTCTTCTATTGTTCCTTCACAGAAAATACCATCCTAACATAGACACCTTTCTGGACAGTAAACCTATCCAGTCAGGTTTTGAGTATCTCCAGATGTACTGGCTTTGGCTGGAATAGAGTTAAACTTCCTCATTGTAGGTGGTATGGGGCTATGTTTTGGATTTGTGGTGGAAACGATGTTGATACCACAGGGATGTTTTTTGTTGTTGCTGAGCAGTGCTTACACAGAGTCAAGGACTTCTCTGCCTCTCACACCACACCACCAGTGAGTAGGCTGGGAGTGCATGAGAAGCTGGGAAGGGACACAGCCAGGACATCTGACACCAACAGATCACAGGGATATTCCTTTTCATATGGCGTCAGCAATAAAAGCTGGGGGAAGAACCAAGAACTTGTGTGGATGTTTGGAATGAAGTGTGTTTGTCATCCCAAGTGATGGAGCCCTGCTTTCCTGGAGGTGGCTGAACACCTGCCTGCTGATGGAAAGGATTGAATGAATTCCTTGTTTTGCTTTACCTGTGCATGCAGCTTTTTCTTTACCTGTTAAACTGCCTTTATCTCAGCCCATGAGTTTTCTCACTTTTAGCCTTCTGATTCTCTCCCGCATTCCACAGAGAGTGAGTGAGCGAGCTGCTGCTGTGGGACTTAGTTGCCAGCTGGGGTTAAACCATGACACTGCGGAATGATCATCCACAGGTCTCTGGTCAACTTGATCCAGTGTTTGATTGTTCTCACAGTAAAAAATATTTTTCTTGTGTTCAGATGGAATATCCTGTGTTTCTATTTATGCCCATTGCTTCTTGTTCTAACCCTGGATGCAGCTGAGAAGAGTCTTGCTCCATCTACTTTACAGCCTGCCATCAGATATTTATAAGCATTGATAAGATTTCTCCTTCTGTTTTCTAGGCTAAAAAATCCCTAATCTCTCAGCCTGCTCTCATGTGAACCATCCTGCAGTTCCTTAACAACCTTTGTGGCTTTCCAGTGGACTTACTCCAGCTAATCCATGTCTTGTGCTGGGGTTGCTCCAAAAAGGCAACCAAAAATAGAGACTGCACAGCCTCTCTGGGTAACGTGTTTCACTCCACTATCCTCATAGTGATTTTTTTTCCTTCTATCAAGTTTGAACCTTTCTTGTTTTAGCTTTTGTGGTCTCTCATCCTCCCAGCATGCACCACCATAACTGGCTTAGCCTCCTATAGATGTTGCAAGAATGCTATTAGGTCTGCTTGAAGCATTTTCTATTCCATGCTGAACAAGCCCAGTTTCCTCAGTCTCTTCGCTCAGGGCAAGTGCTCTGGGCCAAAGAACACCTAGGTGGCTCTCCACCAAACTTAATGTTGAGTTGGCACACATCTTTCATGTACTGGGAAATGCAAGAGTGGGTACTATTTTCTACATGCAGTCCAACAATTGCTGAGTAGAGTACTTCCCTTGATTTTACTGGCTGTGCTGCTGTTGATACAGTCCCGGATGCTGTTGGCTGTCTTAGCTGCCTTACCTACAGAGCTGCTCCCTGGGCCTGTCAGACCCTGTATCTGTGATTGCCAGAGGAATTTGCATTCATCCTTGCTGAAATGAATGGGTTCCTCTTGTAACATTCCTTCAATCTGTGTAGCAGTTTCTGGACTTTGTTCCCTAGGTATACTCTTCCTGTATGCCATTTTTTTAACGGATAGTGAAACAACGTGCAGTTTCTGCTCTGCTTCTTGCATTGTGATACTGTAGACCTTATGTCTTAAATGCTGCATCAAGAAACTTATTTTTGATTGCTGATGAGATGTTTAGCAGACACTGGGTCAGCCAGTGACCTCTCTATTGACATTATTGAACCCTTACTCACAGAGCTAGTGTTCCTGGCTTCAAAACCTTGAAGAATTTACATATCAGCAATTTGATCCTGTCAGTCTGTTCATGCAGACAGTTCCATCTTTCAAAAGAGAAGTCAAAGGACATATCTCAAGTATGACAGGCTGTATACAGTCTTTAATAAAACTAACCAAAAAAACTCAAGACAAATTCCAAGGGGTGGAGGCCTTTTTAGGCAAGGAAGAAACTGCTCAAGGATATGGTCAATGTCAATGTCAATTTCAGTAGCAGCGAAACTCAAATCGGATATTAAAAATTGATGGAAGGTCATTGGCAGTTGGGAAATTTAGACTTCTAAGCAGTGAGAAGCACTTTTATCCAGCATTCACTCATCAGTGAGCAACTTGAACCAGACATCATCATCACTATTAAGGTCCATCAAAGTGGACCTTGGACATGGAAGTGTTGTCTACTCAGTTTTGCTAAATGATTATTTATGGCTTTAAAATAATGTGCAGTTCGGGACTCTTGAAAAGAAGAAAAAAGGTTTTGTATCCCTTCAAATGTTTAAAAAATCTTATAGCATTCCCTGATAAATGAACACAACACTGGCTTCTTTGCTTCTATATGAGATAGGAGAGAAAGAAGTTTAAACATAATGATTGTCTTACAGGTATTCTGAGTTTGCTGATTTTACTGGATTCATTTCTATAGATTATCCTAAATAGCTGTTTATGCATATAATTATGCATATCCTAGAGAAGCTTGCCCTCATACCTACTAGTGTAGTAGTACTTTCTCCAAGCCAGAAAGACAGAAAGAGCAAGATTTTGGAGTGGCTTCTCCACAGCTATTTGTGGTAGACTTGTTAGTGCTGAGTGTCTACTCATAGATATTCATAGGTTCATAATTTTTTAAAAGTAAGTTCTTATCTCAGGCATTACAACATAATTTCTAGAGTCTTTTGCCTGTTATGTGACACCAAAATCTGTCCTATTTCCCAAATTAATTTTTCTTGAAATACTTAGCTGCACTTATGGCATTAGGTATTTCCATAAATGATGAGAAAATAACAATAGTGAATTTTCACTGTGAATTCCAACTCTGAGTTATTTTCCATCCTTGCTGGTAGTCTGTTTAATGCCAGCTACTATCCCCTGCCCTTTAAAGGGCAAGAAATCTGCAATGTACCTATACCACTTTTGACTTTTGATTCTGTCGTGTTAGAGGACTTAGGAAAATTCACCGAAAATGCAGAGAAAAGAAAGTTATATTTATACCCTTTTTTAGAAGTATTTATAATGCCATTTTGCCTAGCTAGCAGAGTTGAACAGGTACTTATAATCTATATGAACTGGCTTATCACGCAAGCGCTACTAGTACATGTTCTTTCTCTTCTGAGTAGCTGTGGGTAGGTGCTGAAAGCAAAATATTATGCTTGCTGGAATTGAGCAAAGAAGGATTTTAGTAGTAGTGTAACAAGTCTGTATTAAAATCTAGCAGTGAGGTTTGTTTTAGTAAAATACTGTTCTCAGAGGACTATAATTATGGGCCAGAAAATAGTTTTCTTCAAAGCTTTCCCAGTGATTTATGATCTCCCCAAAATTAGTTTTTCACCAAGTATTTTTCTTATTGTTTACAATAAAAATGATCATTTTTAGTGGGAAAATTGGAAAAAAATAATTCAAATTATTTTAATTATGTGAGCATAATAAAAGGAGTTTCTCCCACCATAAAAAAAAACCCTGGAAATAGTTCAGATTAATCTTCCTGTTAAGACATTATGCCTATTTGTCTAATATTGTCTAGTTTGAAGCTTTAGGCTTTGATTCATGTTGTTTTCAAATATGTCAACATTAATCAAGCAATACTGTTTTTATTTTATTGGTGAGAGATCTTTTGTAGTCTTCCATAAGAGGATGTGGATTTTTGATATTTCAAGGACTTGTGTGGGTTTTCTCTCTATTTTTGCATCACTACTGTGTATGAGACGCACACATCAATGTCTGCAGAAAATTTCCCAGGCAGTTCATAGCCTTTGCTATAGGTAGTGAAAAGACTTCACTTTCTATGAAAACATCAGCAACTGCCTTAATTCTGACTTCTCTCCCAGAACACTAAAATTGCAATAGGGTATACCACTATTAAAAATAATCCTATTCTTGTAATTACTATTCTAAAATATGATAGGGTTTAGAATATAAAAAAATGTACTGGTTAAAAAGCTGATAATCAGCATAGCTTTTTCATGCGTTTATCTAAATAGGACTACAATTCAATAGTACTATAGCTGAAAAAGAAAAAATTAGTCTAAATTTTAACGAAGTGCACAGCTTTGTTTGAATTTAAATATTTTCTTAAGTTTTCTGTTATTATAGGTTACTCTAATTCTTGCATGAAAACCATAAATGTATTCCAGCATCTCCAAATATCATGGTCTTAATAACTAAGAAGTCTTTAAAATGTAAATCTTTTTTTTTGTATATGTACTATGCAAAATGACATATTTATGCTTGTTTTATTTACTAGCGTTTAAAGATAATTACTTAATTTAATCTGCATTTTTAATTAGGCTGTTATTGCATGGTAATGACAGCCTATGTTCAGATTCCAGTAGCTGTTTATTTAAAAGAACCATGAAGAAAAATGCACTGATTACAAGAATCTCTGTATGCAAAGATTTGGGTTTTTTAGGAAAAAGTCTTCTGTAGCACAGTTTTTGATTTATCATATAGCAGCCCAGATTAATATTTGCCTACTACTAATAGTCATTCTGTTCTCAAATTTGTGGTTGAATACCCAGATGTTTGGGGTGCTTCCCTGCTCACCAAGGTGTGAGCTGATTTGTAGGACTGCAATTCTTGATAGTTTAACCCTTTGTCCAAATCTTCTCTTTCTCTAAGAAACAGGACAGCCTGAGTTACAACAAAAGCAAGAATAAATCAATTGTAAAATGACTAACTGCAAATAAGCTGGATCAAGGCCTTGGTCACAGCCTGAGTGAAAGATAGGAATCACAGCTTGAAATATATTTGAAAAATTAGATTGCACGTCACACGCACAGTCAATGAGGTTGGAAGGGGCCTATGGAGATTGCTGAGTTCAACCCTGCTAAAATTAGGGTCATCTAGAGCAGGTTGCTCAGTGCCATATCCAGTCAAATTTAAGATATCTCTCTGGAAAGAGACTCCACAACCTCTCTGGACACCTGGGTTTAAGCACTCTCAGAGAAAAAAAAAAGTGTTTCAGTTTGTTTGGTGTTTTGGGTGTCTTCTTTATTTGTTTGTTTGTTTAAGTTGAATGTTTAGTTCTCTCTTCATTGATCTGGTTCGCTCTTTGTTTTCTTAATGGTAGTGATGGAAATATCTCATATCGCAAAGTAAAACTGAAAAGGACCTCAGGAGATGGATTTTTGCACCTTCTTGCTCCAAAGCAAACCAAAGTCTACTAAATTAATTTCTGGTAGGTTTGTGCAAACAAAATGTTTTTCAAAAATCCTTCAGTCATGAAGATTTCTCCGTCTTTGGCAATGTGTACCAGTGCTTCACTGTCTTATCTCTGAGAAATCTACCCAATGCTTAAGGTAATCTCACTTACTGCTGTTAGACCAGTGCTTCTTGTCTGTTTCACAGGACCATGAAGAAACTGTTATTTCATTGTGGAAAATTTTTGTTGCATATTTTAAACTATTCTCCTGATCCTCTCAGTCTTCTCTTGGCTACATCAATTCAGTTCTTGGTCTTCCCTCTGTATAATTTTTCCTAAGTCGCTGATCACCCAAGGTACTCTTCTCTGAGCTTTATTTTCTGAGGGTCATGTCTTTCTTCAGGTACTACGTGGCATGCAACATGGTACCATGGACTGAAAGAGAACACTGATTAAGAACTATTATGGAAAATGTAAAAAGTCACTCTAATGCTGAGAACATTATCTGGGAAATAGCAGCTTATTGTCATACAGTATAACTTGTGTTTGTCAAACACTTTTATCAGCTTGGGTATATCCCTAGTCAGACTGCCAGGTGCTTTATTTCAAAACTACACCAGTATCTCTTCTCTCATTCCCTAAAATATATTTTGAAAAATATGAGGTAATCAATTTAATCGCCTAATTTAAATTAACTAGGTGAAGAACAGGAGGAAATAAATATGCTTGGAAGAGGCAGCTCAGAAAAAAAAAAAGAGCTCTAAGAGCGCCCACTTCTTCCTTGGTGTTATATTTAAAGTTGCTACAGAAACAGTACCGAGAACAACAGAAAAAGTTTTATACCAACATTTCTACTTTTAAAATATGCTATTTAGACATACTCAGAGCAAGCCTAAGAAAACTGTTTGGATTCAGCCTTTTTGTTTTTCTTTTCTGAAAGGCAGGCAATCTTTGATTCAACTAATACTATTTCATTAACAGTGATCTGATTTTTCTCTTCTCTCAAAATCCTACAGATTTATTTTTCAATACGAAGCACAGCTGTGACATTTCAAGTTTGTTACTTTCACTTTCTGTTTTTGTACTTTGGAAAAAAAAGGTCTTACCACTACAGTATTTGCCATAAAAATTAACAAAAAAGCAAAAATTAAGAGGCAGTTTTGAGAATGCACAGAAATCACAAAACACTGTGGAAAATAGAACTGTGACAAATAAGGTAGCTTACTGTGACAAAGAAACTGCCCAAGTAAAACAACATTTTGTGCTGAAAACTTCTTTGTATTTACTTTTTTTTATTCCTACACATCACATTCTTTATTCTGAGTTGAGCAGAAGGACATCTGTAACGTCAATGCCTGGTTGCAGAGCTGATGTCACATGTAAGGCTTTGTCTTTGATAACTAATTCGGTCACTTGGAAGAATAAAAACCACAGGGGAGAAATGGACTAGCATGAGAGGCAAGAGCATCTTTGCCAACAAGTGAGGAAGTCTTCAATCTAGGTTTACTGGCGGATGGTGAGCAAAGACTGCTTAAAAGTGTAGGGAGGCACGAGAGGCAGTAAGGAAGTGGCTGGGGATACAACATGAAGGAGGCTGTCTTATTTCCATGCGGAAAGTAGTGTTATGGAAGGCCTATCTCAGACACCTGTGCACCAATTCACACAGCATGGGAAACACACCGGAGAAGTCCAGGTGTGGTCACAGAACTCACTGAGATCACAGAGACATGGTGAGATAGTTTGCTTGTATGGAGTGTTGTTAATGAACGTGGAGTTTTCGGGTAGAACAGATCGGGAAGGCAAGGAGGAGGGGTTGCAGTTTACACAAAGGCAGAAAGTTCAAAGGCACAAAGCAGTTCAAATTTTCATGTTAATAGTAAAGGACCATCAAAGAGTTAAGGAACGTGAGCTACTCCAACATCTGCTGAAAGATGACTGGGCAGAAGCAATTCAGGAGATTCCTGGAGTGTGCTTAATACAATTCCTTGATAAAAGCTGACTAGGGAAGATACTCTACTTGATCTATTACACTCAGAAAGAACTGGTTTGGAGTGTGAAGGTCATGGCAGTCTTGGCTTTATGAATCATGAAAAGGTAGAGTTTAAGATACTGAGAGAAGTGAGCAAGATTATTAACAGAATTACAAACATGGACTCTAGGAGAGCAGAAATATGATGGACTACAGATATAGTGCGTTAACTTGGTACTGAGCACTAAATATCTGAGGGGTTATTCTTTCTATTTGGTTTTTGACTGTTTATGTAATTTATCACACACAATTAAAGCTCAAACTTTACATCCAGGCTCCTTACCACATTTTTACAATTGAATATATTCACTAACCACAAAAACTCTTTGAAGCTCATCTATTTATTACTTTTTCCTGTTTACAGCCAGTATTTTCCTGATTTCTTTGTAGATTTATTTCAAAAGAGATCACTTAATCCCCTACGTGAAAAGGGGATATGAGTCATGGAATTGATTTTCTAGTTCCAAATCACGTGCACACTGTATAATGAAATATCACTGACAAGAATGAATGAAGAGGTCAGTAGGTGAAATGTGGAAATGAAGTCCTGTAATCCTGAGGAAGCCATACAGTGAATTTTCCTGGTTTATGAAGCTGTCATAACTTCTAATATTTGGAAATAAACTATGTGAGACAATCAGGTTCTGTTGCTTGTCAGATTTAGTCCAGGAGAGTTGCATATGCTTTGTTCCAAAGCCATTTTTCTTCATAAAATCTTCTTATGCAACAATGTCAAAAAAACCCCAAACCCCCTCACTTAAAAGCCCCATGCATTTTTTCTTTCTTTCCTGGACTCTGAATTATATTTGAGAAGCTGAGGTAATGAGAACTTTGGAGGTGAGGCAGTTAACAGTACAAGCAGAATTTCAAGCTTCATTGGTCTGTCTAGCACATAGTTCTCATGATCAGACTTTCAAATATGCTTAGGGCACCTTCACAGTCTTCTGCTAGCATAGTCTTCTTTTGCGGTGGTGCTGCACCACCGAAAACTTTAACCTAATTTTTAAATGCCTTCTTATGTCCTGGGATTCAACTGTCCTTGTACATTGCTTCAGGAACGTCAGGTGCATAGATGTGGTATTTGTGAAGACATTGTGATAACATATTAAGAGTATCATAAGGATATGTATGAGCCAGCGCTGGCAGGACACAGGAACAACCACAAAACCATAGGCAAAATGCAAGTAGTAGACATTTTTGTTACCTTGCTAGTCGGGGAATCTCTGAAGCAGAACCTGTGTCTCAGGGGCATGCAAGCAGGAGCATAGGCATCATGGAGCTCAGTCCATGCTAGAGGATCACAAAGCCTGCTGGTTTTGTCTGTGTCTCAGGAATTCATGCAGGTGTGTTTTACCCCTTTTCCCACAGCAGGGCAGGAATCTCAAGTGTGTTCATCTGTGTGCCTCTAGGCCTATGTTATCCAAACACAGATGTCATACTTGTCAAACACAAAGGACTAAACAACATTAGTACGATATATGTGGTTTTCAACATCTCAGCTGCAAGTCACATGAGCATGTTTACAATCTGCCTCACCAAACTTCTATCATTTCCCCACAGGCTAATGTGCAGACCTGTGCTTAGGCTACATTCCTAAGAGAAAGATTTATATCCAGACAGAAGAAATTTCAAGACAATTCTTCCAGCTTCTAAGTGCTCTATTTGGAAGTAGCGGATGAAAAACAAAGCACTGACGCTTTCTGACTGTGTTCTTTGAGACAGTTTTCAATTTCCCGAGTAATACTGATGCGCTTTGAACTCCAGAGGTAAGCTATGTGGAGAATTCCTTCTATATGACTCCTGACTGAGCTCAGCATGAGGCAAACTTAACATGCCCAGTATACAGGTCACTCTGTAGTTGCCCAGTAGCAGAAATTCAGAGTCCTCACAACTGTAATAAGAAAATTCATAGGCCTTGAGGTTCAGATGGCAAATTTTAAAGGACATATTTTGGATGTGGATGTTCATGGTGACATATAAAACCATTAGGCACCCTAAGAGTATAACTTACAGTGCATAGAGTATTCTTTGTATCTAAGAAAAATAAGAGATTTTTATAAAAGTAAGAGATATGAAAGGGAAATGTAATTTGTAGGTATCTGCTTCTTTATGCTACTTTTTCTAGTTGTCATGGCTTAAGCCCAGCCAGTAACTCAGAACCACACAGCCACTTGTTCACTCTGCAATTTTTATAACCCTCTCCTGGAGGGATGGGGAGGAGAATCGAAAGAATGTAACTCACACAGGTTAAAATAATCACCAGCTTTTTAATTAGTTGTAGAATCATACACTTGGCTCTTGACTCACTAACCAGATGATAACGAGCTTTCCAGTCTTTTGCCAGTCTAATCTAGTTGCCCAGGTTCTCTCAATACTTAATGGAAAGAGGTTGGTACCTCTAGGATGGGAATCATTACATCCTGAGACAGGTGTCTGTGTGAATTAGGAGGAATCATATTACAGTTGCCCCTTCTCTGCTGAGTTAGCTACAAGGAAAACCTACACTAGTATAAATGCAAATGTATACACAGATGTGAAGTGAGGTAAATTTACTCATAGCAGAAGGTCCGTAGAAAGATTAGTATTAAGAACATGATTTGCTGAATACAAATCTTTACGTTCTAAGTAAAAAACATAAAGATTTTCAGTTGGATAGAGATCATAAACATGCCTATTTGTTTCATACTTGCCCAGAGCAGTTGTTCATTGTCACTCTGGAGCAATAAAAGGAGCAATCTTACTTTTTGTTGAGTTCCAGTATTCTCAGAAGATACCATATCACTTCAAAGTGCCAGGTCACCTTTCAACTAGCAAATCAAGAAAATAAACACTGTATCTTGACAGTCTGCTGAAGAGTCTGGAATCCTCCTTGCATCTGCTATCATAGCTTTATGTCCAGGTTTCGGTTTTGGGATTTTTTTCTTTTAAGTAGTATGCTGTCTTTCCAAGTTCAGGGTGCTTATTCTCCTTTTTAAGGAAAACATGCATCTTGCAGAGCTGGAACAAAAATAAAACCTCAGAGAACAATGAGAAATAATGTTTTTATTTTTTTGTGTCTGAAGTGTATGCAGCCGTTGCAAGAAATATAAAAAAAAAGTCTTAGGATAAAGCATCAGTACATTGTTTCAGAAGGCCAGAGTGGTTCTGTTCTTTCCAGACATACCTATAATGTAGTATATGCTTTGGACAGGATTATATCTGAATAGATTTTTTTTGTTCTTAAAATTTTTTTCTTTTATGTTTTTATGGACAGATGGAACTTTTATTCTGATTTTCTAAAGCTTTTGGGTTTTTACTCCTTGATAGTTTGTGATGTGTATTGATTCACTTTGCTTTGCAGTTCTCTGTAATAATTTGGGCCTTTGTATATAGTTCCTGTAAGCTACATACACTGTTTTCAAAGCAGTGATTTTTTCCTCTCCCTTTTCTTTTTAAAGTACTATTTAGAGCTGAAATGGCTTTGACTCAAACTAGATATTTGTCTGATGATTATGCTTTACTACTTAGTTTGGGAGACTCACAATCTGTCTGGTTTTATTGAGAGATTAAATCCATTTTACTTGTCAGTCTTTGCTTTAGGGGACTTCTTAGTCATCAGGCATTACTGTATTTCTAGCTCCTTCTTGGTTCTGCAGACCTCACAGTTCTCAGGGAGACACAAATGGTTTTTTTTTTAATGGTGTGCAATGGAAGGTAATTATCCAGCCTCATAGGCAGCATTACAAACCACAAAAGCAAAAAAAGCTATCTTTAAACAAAATCTAGAGGAGAAATCTCAGGTTCTGAATCTGATGTACTATGCATCTCTCGCAGCTCATTGACAACATTAGGAGTTCCACATGCACACTTAAGGGGTAAATGATTCTGTTGTGCTAGTCCCAACAATACTTTCGTGTCATAAAGCAAAATTATAATGAAAGAGTAAACTCCAACTTCAGGCACATAATAAGAAGGTAAAAAAAAAAAAAAAAAAAGGTAGGTCTTTTATTTTAGACTTTTAACTAAAGAAGATTGATTTTGAATCATCAGACTGAAACTTGATAGGTGTTTTTCACCTTTTCAGTATCTGTGTATGTGAAGTAAAACAACTGATGGTTACCAATATGTGAGACTTCTTTTCAGCAGAATTAAATCAACAGTTTTATTTTTCAGTGGGAAAATCAAGTGAAACAATCATTGATTTCACAGGAAATTGCCAAGGGTATTAAAATTCCCAGAGCTAGTAGTGACTTTCTCATATTTAATTTAGGATTTTGTATGCTGTACAAATATCTGCACAGTATAAGAACTCTGGGCAATGTTTGCATCTGAAGAGGAGATGCCTCCTCATTCAACAAAAGCCTGCATTTCAGTTTTAATGTATGGAGAATGCACGGTGGCTTTAGAATGCTTTTTCTCACTTTCTCTATAAACTGACAGGAGCTGACCGCTACTTTTATCCATTGCCAGAAGTAGCGATCAGTTAATTCCTGCCCAACTTTTAGACTTCAATTTGCCTTGCTACAGTTCTTTCTCTCCCCTGTTCCATGTGAATTTTCCGGAGAATGCTCAAGCCACTGTATTAGCATAAAGGCAGGCCTTATTGTGAGTCAGGAGTGGAGGAGTGTTTCAGATGAGGTTTTATTACTTCGTACTTGGCTAACGTAACAATAAGTAGACTTTTTTCTTCAAGACCTGTCATAACTCACTGAGATAATGTCTGTGACTAGTATTACAATACACCATTATACAATAACTGCAAATACATAGCAGCTAAACAGGTTTTAATATCCCATAGTCTTCCTATAAACAGAGGCTGGTATGTTTAATGGAAGACTCCAGAGCAACCTGGTTCTAGTAGTAACAATTCTAGTCTGGTTGAATTTCAGCAGTAATACAAAAACATGGTGCAAAGAGAAGTAATGCACACCAAACATGACACCGTTAAGTCTGATTTATGAGGCAGAATGAGTGAAAGGTGATGTTAGGAAGACCTCATTCATATTCACACATATGCACATACAGTCAATGTAGACCTGCCTCAGCTACAACTCTGATTGTCTTTGAGTCAGAGCTTCAGGGAACACAGTAACCCCTCTGACCAATCTCCATACTGAGCCTGAGAAAGAGCTTAGCTCCTGCACGTTACAGTTCCTCTATCTGGGCATGTTTCTGCTATGTGGTTCTGGACATCCGGATACAGACATTCCCCTGAGCTCTACCACTGACAGTTTTGTAGCCAGGTGCTGCCAAAGGCCACCAGTAAGATTTGTCCCTAATAGTATTGCTGCATACGTTTGCAGTTTCTTCTGCTGTTGGTTGTTGCTGACTACGCTCTGTTTCTGCTTACCACGGCTTGTAATACTTATTTCTTGATCACTTTATACTCGGCTTTTGGCCAAGATAAGGCTATAGTATTCTTTTGTCCCAACAAAAGTAACTCAGAAGAAATCAGCATTCATCACAATGAAATCATACTTACACCACACATTTGATAGATGTGTAAAGGTCAGTCCCAGAACCCCAGTCCTTGCATCCTCTATTCAGGTGTTCACACACTATCTCTCATGCATGTTGTATGTGCCATCTTTCATGCTGTGTCACAGATAACATCATTTGTCTTATAATTGTACAAAAAATCCAATGCTTTCAGGAAGTCTGCCCAGAGAACATCATATATATCGGTAGTCGCACCTGTGATACATTGCCACCATAGCAGGAAATGCATAATATACAATAGCTCATTACTATTAAGGTTTTCTTTCTAATCTCTTCATTTAGTACATATTATATGTTGTTTTGCTGTTGGCTCTGTGAGTTACCTGATTTGTTCACTTAAAATTAATTCTTTGAAGTACTTCACAATAAATACAACTTCTTGAGGAAACATCAAAACAACTAATTTAGAATATTTTCCAGTAAATTCTACAGAAATATAAACTCATCCAAAATAAGAATGCCTTTCTATGTGGCTCACAAATGTATCATGGATCTAATTACTCTTTATTTCTAAAGCTTCTTTCTGAGTTTCCAATGGTCTGTTCTAAACAAGGGCTTTCTCTCACACAGACAGTGCATCTCTTTTGGTATTGGAATCCTCATGTCTGAACTTTGATGTCATGGTCATCCATCTTCAGGTAGTGTTGTGTCTAGAATCTGCAGCATTAAGTTGAAAAAATTCCCTAGCTTCAAGCCAGACCTTCTGACATGTCTTCAGAAGCATATCCATGACAGGAGAAACCTATATTAAAATACATTCTCTTTTATAATAGCGAAGGAGCACGATAAATATTACAGTAGCGAATGCTTTTTAATGAGAATTAGTTTTCACTTGAAAGATGTGTGCTGCCAAATGTAATGTAACAGGATAGACTTTCTCACACCTGTTTTCAGCAAAGGGCTGAAAAAATCCTTGTTGTGGGGGTAATGTGCTCCAGAATCCTAATTAATTTGAAGGGTGGGCTAGAAAAACCAGAACAGACACAACAGCAGAAGGCTGTTTTCAAGAATGTGATAGTACTCCCTATCCCTAGAGTATTCTCCTCTCCATTTCCCAAAAATAAGGAGAGTTGAGATCATAGGGATTTGACACACTCTTATAGCTTGGAGAACACAGGGGCTTGTAGATATAAGCAAGAAGGGCCAAATCTGGCTGGGTATGGGTACATGAAGTAGCTTTAGTCCTTCCACAATGACAAGCAATGAGCATACAAACATGCTATCTTTTCTTTTTACCTTTACAACCATTAAACTGTTTTTCTTGTATCCCCAGGAAAACTAAAACACCTCTTTAGGAAATGAATGTTAATTCTCTAAAAAGTCAGTTGCAGTAAGACATCTAACTCTTCAGATATAAGCTGATCCTCTCTAATGTTATCATAATAGAAATAATAGCAACAAGAAGCTGCAATGCCAAGTTTTAGATATCTCTGTGGCTGTGAAGTAATAAACAACATGTAGCATTTTCCCCAGTTCCATCATCATAACATCCTTATGTTCTTAGTACAAACAAATTGGTTTACTGCTGATATCAGTAGGAGGGTCTGCATCACTTGTTAGTTCATCCTTTGCTATTTGACTCAAATGAAGATTCAATGCGGTTGTAAGCTGGCACACTCATGTGTATTCATACATGGAGTTCTCTGAATTTGTTGTGTGGGGGACACATTCGGCTGATGACTGTCAGATATTATTTTAGTTTTTACTTGATTATTCCTGGAGTACTGAGTAGTGTGTTGAATTATAGCTCAGCAGATAAAATCAAGCATTCTGACAAGATATTTCTGTATGTGCAGCTAAATGTTACATGACTGAGTAGTGCCTGATAGTTGCAATATGATCCTACCCCTCTACCCTGCTCTCCTGAGACCTCACTTGGAGTATTGTGTACAGTTCTGGTGTCCTCAACATAAAAAGGACATGGAGCTGTTGCAACAAGTCCAGCGGAGGGCCACGAGGATGATGAGGGGACTGGAGCACCTCCCATATGAAGAAAAGCTGAGCAAGTTGGGGCTGTTGAGCCTGGAGAAGAGAAGGCTGCGTGGAGACCTCATAACAGCCTTCCAGTATCTGAAGGGGGCCTAT
>JARCZZ010007291.1:0-11259 GCA_030323915.1 Brotogeris chrysoptera | reverse complement strand
ATTGAATAGTTTGACATTACTGCACATGAAATATCATTAATGGGTTCACAGTGGTTTTATATCAATACCAAATCTCAGACTAAAATAAATGGAAATATGGGACTACAATGATCTGTCACTGGAGGAGCTTTTCAGTGTCATTTAAGGAAATATTTTCAATGAAAGACTAGTCAGCATAAGCTGGTGTAGCAGAAATTACAGCCTTGTGCAGGTTTGAAAATAAGCCCAGTTAAACCATTTAGGACAGCTGCAACACATCCATACCCATGAGAGGACAAATATGTGCATATCAGCTTGGGTATCTTTGACTTTATAGGGCATCATCAGGTCCTACCTGTACTGATTACTCCTTCCAGTTCTCAGGATGTGAGTTCTCAGGATGTGAGTTCTCAGTATAACTCCAGGAAGAGGTGCCTGTGTTGATTGTGTCTCCAAGCATGTGATGGTGCCAGGCTCACTGTTTATTTGCAGTGTGGATGTAAGAGCAAAATAGTACACCTCAAAATCTTTCAAAGAGCAGAGATGCAGGGCTTGTGTCAGCACCTCAACAAGTAGTTTATGGATAGTCACAAAGAGGATGATAAAGTTATCTCACTACATGATAAAGATCCCTTGGATTTTGCCATAGGTGTGGTTCTCCCTTTCACCTCACACACAGTGGGACCAGAATATCCATATCCACCCAGAATATCTGCATTCACAGATTCTCAAAGCCACCTCCATCAGCATAGGGCATTGTCTTCCATAAAAACATGCAATAATGAAGGCTTGCAAGCTGTAAATCAGGACAGCAAATCTGACCTGACATTTCATGGCTGCTATATTAGTTGTAATTGCTGTGTAGCCATCCAGTTCCTCTCCTGTTGTTGACAATAACAGAGTTTATAACAACTCTTCCTATACATTACAGTGTACAGTGTCCAGATGTTAATCACCATTTCTGTCTACTGACACGTATTTCCATTTACCCTTACACTTTGAAGTGACCACCACTGGGAGCATTTGAGCACTGGATTTCACTTACTCTTTTCCAAAATTAAAAATTAAAAATTAAAAAAGCAAATACAATAATAGACAAAGGAATTTCAATATTATATTAAAATAAACTTAAATAAATATATATATGCAAGCCTGGTTTTACAAGCACTGGGAAGAAGTATACAATAGTTATCTGCATTTTCATAATCTTTCATTATATAGCACTGAATGTTTTCCGTATTTGCATATTTCTGATATTTGCAAGGATGAAAAAGAAGAAAAATTAACACCAACATCTTAAAATCACAGCGATCTACACATTCTTATATTCTTAAGCAAGAATCAAAATGGAAGGGTACATTTATTCACACTTTAAAGTAATATCACAAATTTGCATGAAAATAAAAGGGGGCAGAGAAAGCGATAGATAAGCTACTGATGTTCATGATATTGTATTTAATACAGATACATATTGTCAAGTGTATTTGACAGAAAAAGTTTCTTTTTAGTAGGGTGTTGCATGACATTGAGTATATTGTTAGTGTCAAACCATAATATATTTATCAAAATATCAAGATTTAGAGGGACAAAAAGCAGCATCAAGTTTTATTATGGGTTTTGACCTCTGTCTTCAAATTACAGATTTCTTAAAAATGTTTCTTTCTTATGGTTTCCAAATCAAAGGTTTTCATTTCAAAATGGTGTATTCCTTAATTGAAGCTCTTGCATGATAATGATTTCAAATCAAAAATTAACTTGATTCCCTGCCCCTTATATTTTTTTTATTGTTTGTCTTACTGAAACCTTGGAGACCAAAGAATTCGCCTTTTCTTCTTCCAAAGCAAAATACACTGTTTATCACGCCTGTTTTCACGTATATGTTATTTTTAGGCAATGTAAAGATACTTCTTTATGCTAAGCCATGAGAAGATGCAGTTTTTGCTTAATTAAAAATCAGCAGCCCTAATGTCATTCCACTGGGGGAAAAAAAAATGTAACAAGTTGTCACGCGTGCGCAGGATAAATGTGGAAAAGTTGTTAACTCTGGGTGTATTTTTCACTATTGTGCCCTCCTTTTCTTCAGTTTCTTTGGCAATCCTTAAAACTTTATAAGCTGCATTTATGTTAAGCTGTTCCTGATATGCTCCAATAAGTGGGCTTTAGACACATTGTTAACATAAGGCCAAATCTGTAATACAGCATGGACAATTAAGTGCACAATTTTTGTATAAATGCAAAATCCCTCACTGTGAATTATTTAATTAATGCTCTACAGTTCATTTAATAGTGCTCTTTCAAAGGCCATTTCACTCACAGAAAACTAATTTCATTCTTCTGGTTGATTTAATTAGATTGTATGATATATGGTATTGCTAATTCAGTGGCTCTCTTTGCAGTGTCTAGCCCGTTGCTCCTATTGTCGGCAATCTGTCAGCCCCATTTTTAACAGTATTGAAAAATTCAAGCTTTATTATTGCTCGCTCACTCTTTCTCTCCCATCAGGAGGAAAGTAATGAGCTTTTCTTCTTATGAGAGCAAGCAGAGAGTGTGGTGCCCTTAGCGCTTCAGGCACCGAGCAGTATTAACAGCCTGATTCATGAGTTAAGTTTCTAACTGCCCGTGGCTATTAGCACTCAGTCCTTTGGCTGTCATTTAGTTAAAAAGACTCTTCGGTTAATTCACTCTTTTAATGAGACTGTGCTATTCAACTAATGTATTTTACTGTATGAAAGGTCACACCAGGAAGCAAAACAGATTGGAGGGAATGTAGCGGGAAGCCTGGCTGTCAAGAAACAGTTCAAGCCTTGCAGGCATTTCGCCGTCGCGGCGCCCGTAATAGGCTATGGAACTGATGGGCCAGCGCTCACCTCAACAGTTGAGCACCATAAATCACGGCTAAATAGAAAGCAGATTAATCAGAGCCACAGACAAAAAGAGCACGTGTTTCATTACCCATATAATCACTAACATGATTGCCAGACAAGCCGAGGGAACTGTACACCGGGCTGACAAAATGCAGCACGGCGGCAAGCGGGGGAACTCGGCTCCACGGAGCTGCGGCCACTAAATCTTTTCATTAAGTAGCTGCTCTGAGAGACCCTCTTGTTGGAGGGCCACTTGCTCAGAGGGTGGTGCTGGGGGAACAGGCGTAAAACAGGAATATAAAGGGTTGCATTTGAGAGAGAAGGATCAGAGGCAGCAGAGGCGGAGGCTGGGGAGAGGCTTTTCCTCTCCATAGCTCAGTTTCCGCACCATCTCCTGCGTTACTGAGGCTGGGAGAAGCACATGAGTGACGGGATGACCCGCTCCTCTTCCCCCCATCTTTATATAAACCCGCAGCAAGCCAGACCCAGTCTGCTCCCTACTGTTTTCTGGTTTGATGTGCCGTCCCCTTAGCTGCGCGGCACATGCCAAGTCTTAACGTATGAGGGGACATGACATTTTAATTTATTCTGTGCTTCTCCAACGTCATTTCCTTACTGTACTCCCCCTCCTCGCTCACACTCTTTACGTCATCGGGAATTGTGTGTAATACATGTGTTCACGTCCCACAGCTTCCCCCTGCTGAGCTTCAGAAGAAAGGTATGGTTGAAAATCTGGTTTACTTCAGCTCCTTCTGATTGGGATGCCCAATTGAAAATGTTTCCCTGAGTAGTGCTCATTAATTTGCAAAAGGAGAAAATGAGAAGAACCTCTGCCTTTCATAGCTTTGCGCCTGTCTACCGAGGCATTAAACATCTGAATTATTGTGAGGGCATGTGTGTGTTTTGCTCATTTTTAATTAGTGTCATTGGGGGAAAAACTCCAGCGCTTTAGGGGCAAAAGTATATTATTTTTTTAGAAACTGTAATTCCCTCAAACTACGGTAAACAAATCATTCTGATTTAAATTTCCCCAGCAACTTCCAAACAGGGAAACCGTATGTTTAATTACTAAACATCTGTTGCAAAGAATACCCCTAGCTTTTGCAGCGCTAATATCACTGTATGAATTTTAAAATCTGTCAGCAAGGGATCACGAAAGCTTTGGGAGCAAAGAGCTGCTCACTTTAACCCCTGAACCAGATAATCTAACAGTAATCCATTCAAAACTAATCAAACATTTACAGAAACGCACCAGCACTGAGGAAAACAATTCATCATCTTCATATGCTCATTACACTTCCAACATCTCAATCTACCTATGTAAATGAGACTGGGGATCTGACATCAGGTCCATGTACAGAAATTATAAACAAATATTCATCCATTATGCTGCTGAAATTTAACAGCTGGAGCACTAACAGTAGCTGAACTCCAAACCCCGAGTATCAATTATTTATGAACCTAAAACTGACAAGACTGTCTAGGTGAATTAGCTGCATATGTCAAGCTTTGTTATAAATCCCAGCCTACTGTAAAACTCATTTTCATAGAATGTATGTACAAGGCTGACAATATATCAACAGTACGGCATTAATAATTTAGAAGAATGGTACCATAAGGGAGCACCTAGAAACTCTGCTCTGCAATATAGTTGATATTACAAATAAAAAAGTCAAATAAAATGAATTTCCCATAAACAGAGAATCAAATAAAGCATTTCTCTATGAGTTTATATTCAATTTTCAAAAAAACTTACCAGTTGATACTTGCATTTTTTAGAAACCATAAGCATCACCTGAAGTTGTTCAATTTTTTTCTTCCATTGCTAAAAATGCTTTTGAATTTTTAGGCCCATTGATGTTCACTGCATTGCATTTATTTTATTTTCACAGAGCGAGAACTAAAATTAAGGTAAGAGGCGGAAGAAAAGCACTGTTTGCAGCAAGCACTGCTGCACGCTCTGGTTCAAGACCCTGCAAATAAATGCAGTTAATTATAGGCTAAAATCTACCCTTTGATATATGCATGCGGCACAAATTCAGGTAAAGGCTGGCCCGCTCTGATAATAGAGTTTGGTTAGGTTTCTTAACCACTGATCTCATTACAGTTATCATGGTATTTTTTATGTACCTTTTTGTGAAAAGCCAATACAGAAGCTTTTGGACACCCTACATGGCATAAGCAAAATGAAAGTAGAAATTCTAAACTGAAACATTTCTAAGCTCAAAGAAAATCCTGATCTGAATATCTACAAAGAGATCTGAAAGAAGGGCACACCACAACTTTGTCCAGTGCCTGAGAAATTCAATACGGGTCTGAATTTTGCTGTTCTATCCCACCTCCACCAAAGAGCAGCCATCCGGTGCTTTGATGGCGCAATGCACACAATTACTCAGAATCTGAATTTTGTTCAGAAGCTCCTGGTTTATTCCTGTGTACAATTTAACGTATGCCCATGAAGGCATGGCTGGTTGCAAGCAGCTTTTTGCTATTCAGAAAGGTTGTCCACAAAAAAAATTGCTGCACACTTATATGAGATCCATGTGTGTCAAATAAACAAGATTTTATCTTACATATGCAAGTAGCCCAGGTTTTGATCAACTGTGAACATAAGCTGTCTTTTTCTCCACAACACAACTTTCAGATTATTAAGAAAAAGGGAGGAGAGAGGGAAAGGAGGGAGGAGGAGAAGGATACTCAGTCCCAGTCTTGAGTACAGACACCAGTGCTGAGGGGTGGTTAAAGGGAGTCTGTCATGTTAAGCTCATGAGGACGTTGACTTCATGAAGATATTCCCTCACTTAAAGTCAGCATCTGTTTTGTGTACTCTTTAACTGGGATTCATACTGACAATATACCAAGAATCCATGAGGGCATCATTCAGGAATGATGAAAAAAATCCCTAGAATCTCAAAATTGAAAACATTTTATCACTACAAAAGTCAAAAATAAAAGTGCATTTTAAAAGAGTCAGTAATGCTTCAAGAGAGATTGATAGGGAAGATAACAGAGTGGTTTTGAGTCAGGAGAAAGAGCAGAGAAGGAAAAATGTCCTTAGTGATGCACAGTTATACATCAAGGCAGAAAAAAACAGTTGATTTTATGAGTGAGGTGTGGAAAATACTGCAACGCTATCTCCTCATCTGCAGGATACTGCTGTTTCTGACTCAGGAAACATTCATGAGTGACTGAGAACATTTAACAAATTGACTACATTAGATAAATTAAAAACAAACATGTGCCTGGTTGATAGGTGATGCCTGATACACCAGAGATTGATGAAAGAAGAGTTCTTTTAGGAAGATGGTGGTGGTGTGATCGGGGGTACCCGTGGGTTATCCAGTGAATCCTGTAGTACAGAAGGAGGGTTTGTATAGCCATTCCTATGTAATTCTTCAGACAGTAAGGGCTTTCTGCTTCTCATTGTTTCAGTATAATCTGCATGGGTTGCTTGCTTTATGTTTTCAAAAGTAGATGATAAAAATAATAACAATAATAATTCACTGAGGGTGAGATTCACTCCCAGGCAGAAAGCCTGAGACAAAGCCTTGTATCACTCATGTCATGCCGAAGTGCTTAAAATAGGACTTCATTTGGATTTAAATGGTGAAGAGATCTTATGCTGGCTTTCTATATACAAATGAACAAAAATGGACTTCACGTTGAATGTCCTTTGATGCCATGGTGCTGCCATAGGCACATAAGATGTTTTCTGTTGAAACCCCTAAGAATTTTCCCTACAGACTTCAAATGCAGAATGAAGATCTTGCCATCTGCTTGAACGAGGTGTTATAGGCAATCCACAGAAGAATTATCCAAGTTAAATTTTTGCATTTAATTAACTGATGTGGTGTCTGATGACATCTCTCGCTCTACACGTGGCTTTTCTTGCAGATTGATGTTTTTATTAATACTTTCAGTGTCTTGTTCAGGTGCACCTATGCAAATTTTCTCATTAGCTCTTTTAGATAATATACTAAATCCTGCTCAAATACTTTCTCTTTTCCAGAAGTCATGACTTTCCACCACCATGCTGTAGAGGAGCTACAAGCTGGCACTCCTGTTCTTGCTGCTACATATCACACCGCAGCACAGGTAGAATTATCAGTGCTTCCCAAACAACTTGGCAGCCCTTGCTGTCCTCACCGCCTGCCACAGGCAGTACTAACTGCTGTGCTCAGGGGCGCAGTGCCCAACAGGATCCCTTCAGGATCTCTCTGCCTTCCACTGAGAGCTGGGAGTTGTGCCTTTTCTTCTCCAGCAGAGGAAAAATGCTGATTCAGGTTTCCTTTTCTAATTCCATCAAGGACCGCGGCTATTCAGAGTCGTGATTTTGGTTTGAAATTACCCAACTATACTAACTATTTATAATGAAACATTACAGCAATTAGGTAAATCTGGTCACCTGGTTAAGAAAACATTTAGCAAAACCCATACCTGGCTCTTCAAAGTGTTTTCTAGCTGTCACCCAACACCACCCTACCCAAAGCCAAATCAGAAGCCATACAACATCAGCGAGCCAGAAGGATGAACAAACTTACCTGGCAGTTTGAACACCAATAATGACCTTATGAAATAAAGTCATTATTTTCTATTGCACAATAATCTCTTTACTGAAAAAGAGCTGTAGTTACTCATATTTGAAAACTGTTTATGTTGAGTAGAAAGGTACACCAACATCCCTACTCCAAATATAACTCCTATGGGCTTTTGCAACTGTGGGTTAAGCTTAAAAGATACAAGCCAGCAACAAATGAAGAGTGATTTGAGTCCTTGTGTGAGTTTGAGCTAATATTTCATGTGAGATTGGTTTTATGAGGGCTACATGGTGCATTTCCAAGGCATCAGCTCAACAGCTGTATGTTTTCCCTTAATTTCTGAGAGAGCTTTTCAACACAATAGTCCTATGATTTCTTGAAAATTTTAGGTAGAACTGAGCCTAGAGCTGAGAGGCTCATAACAGTAACTCAGAAACTGGATTTGGAGCTGAAAAATAATTCAAAATGGAAAAAAAAGTATATATTTTTTTTGAATTGGCTATACTTGGCGATAACTCTTGACTTATTCTTCTGTGCTGCTGCAATAAGCTATGATGCTGGGGACCTGCCTTTGAGACTAAAAAGATAACTCTCTTGTTGGGAAGAAAATTGCCTCTCTGACATCAATCTTTGGAATAGGGGTTTATAGAAAAGAGTAAACATGAAAGGAAAAGAAAATAAGTATCTCAAGCTAACTATCCCAAGCTAAGCAAGCACTAGTTTATGAGAATACTGTTTTAATTTATGGATTGCTGAGCAGAGCAGTCATCTGGTCTGCCCGGAAAAGTAGCATTAGCCTTTGGCTAGGGCCTTGGTGAGCACAACAGGTGATATGAAGTACCTACAAACTGTACTCAGGGAACTAGTGAAACTATCCGGGCCACTGAAACTCACCTTGACTGTTGTAGGCACTTTGTTTCACTTCTTTAACTCATGCATGCTGAGTTTCACCATATGGATAATTGAGTTTTCCTTTTCCATTCACTGCTCTCTCTCTGGTCTTTGTACAGGGTCTATATCATATTGATGCAATAACCATATATAAGATAACTGCACTAGTTAGTAATTTTGAATAGTTTCTAGCTGTAAAAAAATCATTTGCAGCAATTCTGGTTTATGAATATTTTCATTTTTAATTGGCAAGTGGTTTACTACTGCATAAGTCATGCTGCCTACTGTCTAAGGGTAGCTAGTTGCTATCTGGTCTCTAACAAGACTGTGGCCTCTTTGCTTTGTGCATTGACGGTAGCAATATTAAGCTTTAAAAGGAGCATAAGAGAAGATAAGCAAAGATTTGCATTGCACCGACCATGAAGATTGCATAATAATAACAGACATAGTTTCTTGACTACTGTTTTGGTTTTTAACTGGACTTTGCAAGTGATAACCCCCAGATCTTTTGCCAACAGAAAGACCCCATATTAGGACCTCTGCACAGGTAAGAATGAAGTAGAAAAGTCTAAAATCCCAGAGTATTATCTTTTCCTCTCCAAGCTGTTGTCTATATTTAAGGAAGCCTACATAAATTCCTGTGAATTGATCTGATTATAAGACTCAAGATCCTTTAAATGTCAGATGTAGACTGTAGTGCTATATAACACAGTTTAATGTGATGCCAACTCACAGTCAGGTAAATTACAATGCCCACAAAGTACAGAAGAGTACATTGGCAGGAGACATACTCCTGATTTTTTATGACACCTAAAGTAAGTACCTGTCCGTCAACAGCAAAGATCCCAAAAATAATGTTGACTCTCATCAGCCTGATGAAAAGCACCATTAATTATCACTTTTACATAACGCAGGGGAAGTGTGGAGTAGGAGTTGGAAAGGGATTCTCCATTTTCATCTCCTGAGGCATAGAAGTAGTAACAACAAGTAACAGCCAGATAACTTTTTTCCACAGTTTAAGAGGTATGACTGACATCTCAAAACCACTTTCATTTTTGACCTACTAAAACATATCCACTGCAGTGTGTCTCACCCTACCTGTCTGCTACTGTGTTTAAAATGCCTCAGGGTGAATTTTGCTTCCAATAAAGCACATTAGACCTACTTGACTACGAAATAGAGCTGCTAATCTTGGCAGTGCCGTTGATTGTTCATGGCCTATGCACACCTCATATATGGACAATTAAATTTACTAACCATTTCAAAATTACATACAGCTAGCAACAAAAATGAGGTTTGCAATATTTGGATGGCTGAACTTGATGCCTGATAAATCTCTACTTTCTGCTTTCTTTCCAGCTCATTCGGAGGGTACAACGCATATGTCAGAAGACAGAAGATCGCTTATAAAGTTTTACGTGCTTTAAAATTGGAAGGTCCTTGTAGTTGTAATGATGCTGATTTTTGTTAATAATGTCATTATGAAAAGCAGATGATGCTTAAAATAAGCAAAGCTACTGCATTCATCCTACTGCTGGCGAGTGGCTGCCTTCCATAGGAAGCAAAACAGAGAAATACCAGACTGGTGCAAGTAAACAGAGCAAAACAAAACAAAATGAAGCAATAAGAACCCATGGAGAGTGAGGAACAGGTTTGTGACTGACACTGCTAAATAGAGCCATAAATTTTAAATATATCAGTAGGTTCTACTGACTTCTGACAATGTTGAATGGATCTAAACTGACAGAGGGTAGATTTGGAGTAGATGTTTGGAAGAAATTCTTCTGTGTGTGGATGCTGTGGTACTGGCACAGGGTGCCCAGAGAAGCTGTGGCTGCCTCATCCCTGGCAGTGTTTAAACCTAGGTTGGACAGGGCTTGGAGCAAGCTGCTCTAGTGGAAGGTGTCTCTGCCCCTGGCAGGGGCTGGAACTAGATGAGCTTTAAAGCACCTTCCAGCCCAAACCATTCCATGGTTCTATGATTCGATGATTCTTTTGTTCTGCCTTGTCTTTTAATAAAGACTGGGCAAATGAAAGAGATGAGTTAAGAATGTGCGGGGAGCTGTTCTTTCATTTTGGTGTAGTTTTTAGGTCTGACATGAGCCATTGTGTTAAGTGTGTATTAATTCTTCCAACGGCCTTGGTCTTGTGTTATGGTTACTTTCTAGTATCATATGTTGATATGATTACTGGAAAGTTTTTCTGCTATTGCTTTAGTTTGGGAAACCAGTGAGGAAGGAAATGGACTTGTAAATAATTAAAAGTTTCTATACGATGGTGTCGTGATGACTTTGATGATTTTACTTCTAAAACACTGGTTTAGTCTAGAGTGACCCTTCCTCACTGCATCCAGATTGTGTGAATATGCCCCTGAGTAATGCTTTGCGGCTCCAGATTCCTGCAGACTATAGCAGAACATTTAATGTCAGGGGAACAGACTGAGTAGCTAGAGTTCTATTTAATGGTGGCATTTCTGAATGTAAAGGTTGCAGAGTAAGAATAAAGAAATATTCTTCTGGAAGAAGGTTTTGTGTGTTTGCCTCCCTAAATATGTGTAATGGCAGTGTATTCTCTAACGAGGATCTGGTTTGAGACCATCTTAAGAACCTGAACATGCACAAGTCCATGGGACCTGATGAAATCCATCCATGGGTCCTGAAGGAGCTGGCAAATGAAGTTGCTAAGTCATTGTCCATCATATCTGAAAAATCATGGCAGGCAGGTGAAGTTCCCGGCGACTGGAAGAAGGGAAATATAACCCATTTTTCAAGAAGGGGAAAATGGATGAGCCAGGGAACTACAGAGCAGTCTGTCTCACCTCTGTGCCTGCCAAAATCTTGGAGCGGATTCCCGTGGAAGGCATGCTGAGGCACATGAAAGACAACAAGGTGCTTGGTGAAGGCCAGCGTAGCTTCACTAAGGGGAAATCCTGCCTGACCAATCTGGTGGCCTTCTATGATGGGGCTGCGGAACTGATGGGCAGGGGT
>JARCZZ010007288.1:0-28114 GCA_030323915.1 Brotogeris chrysoptera | reverse complement strand
GCCCATGGCAGGGGGGTTGGAACTAGATGATCTTAAGGTCCTTTCCAACCCTAACTATTCTATGATTCTATGAAATGCTTTGAAAGCAATAAATTCAAGGCTGGTTCCTTTAGACCAGGAGAACTGACATCAGCTCTCACTGGACAGATTTGTCTGCATGATCAAAGGAGGTCTAATTGACATATGATCTGCTTATAACAAATATTATTCTTCCTCATCTCCTTTTCAGCTAAGCATAAGAATGCGCAGAGACTAGATTGTGAATTTGATTCCCAAAAGAGATAAGGGAAAGCCTGAAAATTCACCATTGGGCTTGCTGAGAGAAGCACATAAAGAGCGGTGATATGGGTAAGAGGCATTTAATGTCCTTTTATTGCTGTTAGAGAAGAAGCAGCTACTTGATAACCTGGTTGTGCATTTGAATGAGTGACACGAGAAAGTCATTATTTTTGAATTGAGAAGAAAGTCACAAAAGTCTATCAGATAAATTACAACTTGGCTGCCATATCTGAGGCACAGACTGATGCCTGATACTTGCAGGGTATCTTATGCACAAAACTATTATAACACTAAAAAACCAGTGATAAACACGTAAAAACAGAACACACATGCGTGAGCGTTTCTGTTTTCCTAGCACTTACTTATGTCAAGAAGGTTATATTTGGATTAGCACCTTTGCAGATTGGACTGGAGAGCACCTAGAGTTGTTTGTAGCATGAAGCAGCAAAGAGGAGGTGTGGTCCCAGGCCCTGCAGGTTTGGGAAGCCATTCCCACATGTGTTGGCTGTAGTAGCCGAAAGTGGAGTGCTAGTCCTCTGGAAAAAAAAAACAAACAAAAAAAAAAAGGCAGTACAGATTGATGGACCTGCTGCTTGAACAGATCATGCTGCAGCAGTAAAGCACACTAAATAAGAAGACACTAAGCTTTTCTTCTGGAAAAGAGTGTATATATTTTCAAGTAGGTATAGGAGTGGTTGTTTCTGTGTCTTACACAGCACAATGAGAATAAGGCATCCTTTACTGAGCATTCTAGGTATTTTAGGACAACTAAAGTCCTAAGTATTTAAGTAACTATAAATTAATTTATTTAATATTTAGCATAATTGTGTCATGCTGTTCAATACCACTTCAACTTTTTCTATCTTCCTTCCTTTCACGTCATGACTGAGCCAACACATTAAAGTCTGCTTCCAAGAGGAAGTAAATAAGTTGTTCCTGAAGTCCTTAGGTTAAAGGCCAAAAAGAAACAAAATCAGAGCGCAGTAAGATATTTAGCTGAGATATTATGGTGACTATTTTGGTGGATGTTATGGACAATTAACCAACATTAGGCTGCAGAAAAGGGAGGTGGAATCTCCATCCTTTTAACTTGTTCCTAAAAACGTACAGGCATTCATGAAAACAGACATGGATTTGAAGTTTTTCCAGCCCAGCATAATACAGCTAAAGGAATCATATACATAAAGGGAAAAATGCATAAGACATCGTACAGAGAAGTAAATATTGAAATGTATAGAATGGCCTATTACCAGATCTAAGCTTGTAGAATAAATCTCAGAAAAATATATTTTCAATTTTCCTCTTCAATGATATTCCATCTACTGTAGAATAATATCTAGCTATCTATAGCTGGATAATTTTACACTGCAAAAAGTCTTTATTTTTGACCAACACATCACTGGGTCCTAAATTAAAAAGATATTAAATTTAGCTTTTTTGCAATTGCAACATTTACAAGTTTGGGTTTTCTACAGAATTTTCTTAATGCCATAAATACTAAACTCAATATTCATAGGCTGATAGACTGTACCTGTATTCTGCAAAATTGCTAGTCTGTAGGTTTCATAACACTTAATATATTATAGGGCTATGATGAGTCAAACTTAAATTGAAATACATGTTTTGAAAAGATATGAGTTGTAAGACAGGAAGCCAGAAAACCTCTAGACTGCTAACCCCTGTTATTACTTATATTTATAGATTTGTAACAGAATAGTGACTGATCCTCTTCCTTTGAGACCATTTGCCAATTCTGTCAGTACTCAGTGCAGTGTATTATTATTCTCCAGGTAATGCAGCTTTGCTGCTTAGCAGCAGGATCTGCTTGTGTACCTGACAATTCTTTGCTAATTTATATCTTTGGATCTTTATATCCAAAAAAACCAATCAAACCAAAAAAACCAACACCCAGCAGTAAGAGGATTCTACTATTGTCATCACTAGATACTGAAACAAGACAGGAAAAAGAAGAGAATACTTTCTAAACTCTGACTTGTACTGAAGAAAATAATCCAACATTATTAAAGTTTTCAAAGTTCACATTTTACACAAAACTTCCTTTAAAAACAAATAGGTTTTCACAGAGGGAAAAACAAGTGGTGGCATTTAGGCATTCAATGAAAGTAAGGTATCGAGGCAAAGTTGAAAGAGTCAGCATGCACTTTTTTTTTTTACTCATCATTTATGAATAACAAAGTTCACACCCCATTGCAGAATACTCTTCCAGACTTGAGATAGAGGCAGAAAGTACAAGACTTAGATCTTCATTTACAAGTATAGGCTTAGTGGTACAAGCAAGAGACTGGCTTATGCTATCAAAGATTATTCACCTAATTTTGCCCAAATTTTTCAGTGGGACCTTGGGCTGGTATATTTTATCTCAAAGAAAAACAGTACTTAACAATTCATTATCCCCAACTTTTGTCTACATGATAGCCACTTCTGCAGAAACTTTTTCCTACATTGTTCAGTGTGAGCCACAGCAGCTCCAGTAGTGACACTGAGACAAAGATGGTATCTTAAATCTCACACACTGACATAAATCCTTAGATTTAGGCTTCTCTTTTGATAAGATGTAGTAAATCAGTTATAAACTAGAGTAATAGTAGAGTGAAAGACCATCACTAATACGTGATGGCCTGCTACCAAAGTTTTATCTGAAATTTACAAACGAGCCAAACAAAAAATGGTCAGTGAATTATGGAAGTTAAAGAGATACATAGCCAAACAACCTATATTTAGTTGTTGGCATTTGTATGTTAGAAATCCCTTCCTTTGAGACATCCAGGAGTTATTTTTTAATGGGTGGCCTCATATTTCACCTCCTGCTGTTTGGGAACCTTGTATGCATGCCAGTGCATTGTAAGAGACAAACATGTGGGTGAGCAGAAGAAAAAAGTGGGAATAGAGGCGGCAAGAGAAAGTCACCAAGAAACCCGACAGAAATCCTGTCTGATTTTTTATCATGTGTTTGATGTTTCGCAATGTTACTGAATGCAGAAAAAACCAAGAAGGGTCACCACCAAACTGCAGCACAGTAATCTCGTGGGAACAGTGGGACTGTTCCCCTAAGGCTCCTTAACACAAATCACAGATAATAATCTACCCGCCTTCTCCTTTGTTTTCAAAAAGGTGACAAAAGGTCACATCACTGGCACCTCAAACTGTTTTAGTTTTCAGGGGAAACCCGAGTATACAGAAATAAACACAATGGCTAAGTAAACATACTTCTATGAACGGCAAAAGCATGAGGACAGAATCTGTATGAGGAAAAGAAAACAACCTTATAATAACGTTAAACTGGGTGGCCAGGTACTTTAAAAATGGAAATGATTCAGTCATCTTCAGTAGTCACACCAAACCCAGATTCTTGAGATGAAATAGTTATTTCTTATTGAAATTTAATAGTTGGTGGGGATGTGCATGTATGCATTTTAATTTTTTAAGTTTATAGACTGCAAAAAAACTGCTTCACCATGTTGGGAACTGAACAAAAGAGTACCAGGACTGGTCTGGCTTAGTTTTTACAGTCTAAATAGAAAAATGGTAGGAAGGAAGACCAGAACATAGAAAGTGAAAGTAGCTATCCTGAAGCCACATTATACAGCACGCATGAAATCATATGTTGAAATCATCCCTCTGATCATGACCATCATATGTAAAAATGTTAGAAATTGTTTCTTTCTATTTGGGGTGGCTATAAAAGGACTGAGATAGTGTCAACAGCAGATTTAAAGAATATTTCTAATAGATAAATATTTGGAAAGCATAGTAGTATAGGGTTCTCAAAATTAAACAATTTTAATACTGGAGAAAAAGGTAGACAAGATATTTAAAACATGAATCCAAGCCATCTCTATTTATAGTCCTTATTCTTTTTTTCTTTTCTTGTTATTATTTAAGGGAAGTTAAAAAAAATTATACATTTTCAGATAAACAGGTATCAGTAAATAATAAAAGCTGAATCTACAAAAACTTGTGCTGATTCAGATTCTCAGCTACCTCATTTTTAGAGTAAAACATTTCTCCATTTAAGAAACTCACTTTCTTGCTGTACGTAGGAGAAAAAACTGTTTCTGAAATGGCAGGGAAAGTGTCATTCTTCTTTCTTCAAATTTAAGTATAGACAAACCCCGAATTTTCACTATCA
Source organism: Brotogeris chrysoptera (assembly GCA_030323915.1). Taxonomy (NCBI): domain Eukaryota; kingdom Metazoa; phylum Chordata; class Aves; order Psittaciformes; family Psittacidae; genus Brotogeris; species Brotogeris chrysoptera. The sequence goes on along the minus strand of JARCZZ010007288.1, from coordinate 23,685 downwards.
AAGCTATTTCCTGCCCAAGGCAGGGGGGTTGGAACTAGATGATCTTAAGGTCCTTTCCAACCCTAACTATTTTATGATTCTATGACCACTGACTGAATGGCAGGATAGCAGACAGCAAAGCATACACAGTATCCACTCTAATTCTAAATGTACCGTCCCCTAAGTATCTAGTGAATAGCATAGTATTTGAAAATGTTTTCCAGACAGAATGTAGGTATTTGTCTATGGAAAAATAGACAAAAGAAAAGAAGCTCACAATGGAAATAGACAAAGCCACTTACGTTAGTGACTTTTTCTTAAATAGAATCATTCTCTGCAGTTTGGATTCCTTGACACAGTTTAATAATATGGAGCACACACAAAAGAAACACATTGAAATGGGAAAAACAAACACAAAACCACACAAACAGGTGTGGTCAATTTACTTAGACTTACCTAGGTCCCAAACCTAAATCTAGGTAAATTGAACCATCAGATCCTGAGGTTAGGCTCTTGAAACAAACCAGCAGTTAATGGAATTGAAAAGAGCATTTATATCCAGAAGATGAAAAGATCGGACTGATTCACAGAATCATAGAATGTGATTTATTGGCTATTCTAAAATTTTTATGTTTACATGTATGATATAGCTAAGACTGATGTTTTAATTATTTGACAAAAGAAATTCTTATTTTACGTGCTTTTCTTTTGCCACAAGTATATAAAAAGCAGACCAAGAAACAGACAGGACACTTTACCTTTGGAAGAGATGATTGCATTTCCTTTCACATGTAAAGAAATAAAACAAAATAATTATCTATCCAAGAAACTTTCACTGAGTTCTTCAGTTGCAAAAATCACCACCATAAACAGACAGCCGGATGAATCTGTAAAGTAATGCAACATGTATTTGGCACCCTTACAGTGAAATGTTGATATGTGCCCATTTTACAAAATATCTATTTCTGTTATAGGCTCAGCTACACTGTAGGTACTCTCCAATTTAATGGCAAAACTGGGGGTACTATTGCAGATTCTTGAAAATCTGGCATTATGTGCAAGAAGGAATATGTTATTGAATAATGGAATTTGGGTACTGAGGCAGGTTTTACTCTGTGAAGCGTAAGAGGAAAAGACGATAAAGTCCTGATGAATGATGAAAAACAGGATCCACTATAGAATCACTCTCAACAATTAAGCTCTGTTTCTGCTGGTGGATTTTTCAGACTACCATGGTATTGTAAAATTTCTTTTCAGTCTTTAAAGAAAGTAACAACTGTCTATAAGTTTTTCAATAAGCTCCTTTAATTCGTGAAGACAACAGTGTAGAAAAATATTTGAGAGGTGCTTGTCTGAATATTCAAGAAACTGACTTTACTGTTCTCGATGGAGCAGAAATCAAGATCAAAGACAACTTGTATCCATCCTATACCCATGGCAGGCATGTGCCCTGACACAGTCACATGTCCATCTCAGGGGGAGACCCAGACAAGCAACAAATCTCTCCTCTTTCGCAGAAAGGAAAGAAGGGAGCTGCACTGACCAGGGTAACCAGTAGACAGTGGTATGACACAATGAAAACTTATGGTCTGTCTTTCAAGTCTTGCTGTCATGTGTCTCTTCAAGCTGCACGGAAAACCATCTTTGCCCATGCACAGGAAAGCCAAAATTTTAAAATTACAGTACTGTGAATTTCTCATATTCTTTTTTCTAGGTTAGCCATATCTATGTGAAGAGCCTTAGCATACTCATAGACAAATAAGGCAGTTAGTGAAAATGAACCACATTTTCAGCACCTCAGAACAAAGCTGCTTGCCACACACTTGCTTCCTAGTAACACACGGATACTTTACAGCAAGAATAGCTGCATTACTTTCAGTAAAGAGACAAGTGAAGAAAAGAAGCTTAGCATGCCACCAGATAAAATACACTTAACTTTTCTCTTGTAAAACAGATATCAGAACCTCTAGGTTTGCATACTGCAAATGAATGAAATAGAATAAACAGTCCTTTATAAATCAAGCTTTCAGATTAAAGGATTTGTCATTGAATATTCTATCAAAATAAACTTGTGTAAAACCTTTGCCATTATGAAAAAAACACTTGAGTCTGAGGCAATAGGAAGAAAAATATTTTGCTGATTAAAAGTTATTGAATTTATCTGTTTGATGTAGCTGTTGAATTTTCATTTTTTGTGTAAGAAAATACGGTACAATACATTCCTTTGTTCTGTCAATAGCAGATCAAAAGCAGGCATTAAATAAGGCAGGATTCTTTTGTTTCCCTTTTTATCACTTTGTGCCTGTTAATTCGTGACTTTTCACAAACTACTGAATGCTTAATCATGCCCAGCTTAGCCTGAAATGGACAGGTTGTTTCAAATATGCTCAAGCAGTTTTGCAAATGACAAAAACACTCGGAACCACATCTTCAAAGGTGTTAACGCTGATAATGAGATCAATGGAAAGCATGCCTTTTTGAGGAGACAAGTCCTGATTTGTAAAAAATAGCTGGAGTTCAAATGGGAGTTTTAAGCAGTTATGTTCCAGAAGTAGATAATTGTAGCTGCTATTTATGTGGCAATAAAAAAGTCAATTTTCACTTTGCTATATGAGAAAACTTTAAAAAGACAGGCTTATACTATTAATGGACCATGTATTTTATATATTTTTGTCACTTATTAGCTGAGAGGCTAGAAAAAGACATATAGCATACACAGGCATACTTCAAGACAAAATTAGTTTCAAGATATGAAGATACTACTTGAAGAGGTAAACAAGCTCTGAAAACATCTGTGTCTAGAAACCTGACAAGATCCTGATGCTTCATTATGGACAAAAGTGCGTATATCTCTGTTGCTACTTGGCAGGGCCCACAGACTCAGATGAACAATGGACTTAGCAATGCCACACCTAACAAAGGAGTTAAAAATGCAAAAGCAGAAAGGTCAGTGAAGTAGCAGTCTGAAGTGAAATTTAATTAAAAGAAATAGTCATAGAAAACACTGTGGTAAACAGTGTGATGTCACGACTTAAGCTTAGATAATCATCTTAAGATCATGCAAGGGACACTGTTTTCTAATGTTCCTGCTAAAAGGAGACAATTTGTATTCTTCTAAAAGCACCTCCCTGACATTCAGAAAGAGCCATCTTGGTGAAATTCACAGAAAGCCTGACTTATAGACACTCCTTAAGAAGTGCTTCCAATAATCTCTAAAGGTGTCTTATAAAGCTGTGGATCTAGACACATACTTTCAGAGGCTAGAAGTCAATCTTGGAAAATAAAGAAATAAGGTAAATACCTACTTTTTTTAAAGAACAGTGCAATCACTGATTCAATGGGATCAGTCAAATTAGAAGACCTGGAACAGCGCACAATTGCTTTGTTAGTTTTCCATGCATTCTATCAATTTTGCAACATGTAAAGCAAACTGTGTCAATTGGATTAGCTGACTGAACCTGTTTCTTCTCAACTCTCATCACTATCCTCATATTCAAACAGATTTTACCTGCTTTTGATTTATCCTTAATTCATGTTCCCTTCACTTCCAATAACTGTGATAGGCAAATCAGTTTAAAGAAATTAAATATTAACTACAGAAATATGAAGTTTAACATTTTCTAAAAATAGCTTTCATCTGGGCAAACCTTATCAACAAAAAAGGCCCTTGGCTAGCAACAGGCTGTCAAAACTTAGATTTTTACTACCCAGACAACATTAAGCTATTATAGGTGCCACCCAGGAAGAGGCAGAAAAATAACTTAATTTATCTGGCACTGATGGATTGAAACTAAAATATAAATGAATTAGGCACATTACAGATAATTGTTTTCATGACTGCAGTTACTAGATGTCAGGAATTTGGTGCAAATCTCACATCTAATATTATTTTATTGCTTCCTTTGACAAACAGATGGTCTTCTTCAACAAGAAGGCACACCAGAGAGAAAAAATGAACCTGCACTAATTCCTGACAGCATACTTTAAAGAGAAATTAATCTCTTCTTCAGTCTAAATTTAAACAATCATTTAGGTCTCAAGTCAGTAACAATGTTTGGCTTCCAGACTAGAATAGCCCACATAATGCCACAGAGGCCTTCAGCAGCCCAGCATGACCATCTGCAATGTAGGAGCCTGAACATATTTTTTTCTTTAAATTAAATTGTACCCTTTGATAGTAGCTACCCAGGTCCTATAATTATCCAGGAGTGCAAATGGTAGCTTTTAAAAACAAAACAAAACCAAACTAAAAAACACATACAAAAAAGCCCCCAACCAACCTAGCAAAATGTGCATGGAGGTGAGGAGAGAGTTATATAATAGTGTTCTAGGGGAGTAGGCTCCACACAAGGTGATAGCTTTCCCAAGAAAGCACCTAGCACAGAGAGGATGAACGCAGAATTCTGCTGTCTCCCAGCCTTCTTCCTTACACCCCATCACTTTCTGTAGCGGCACTCATCTGGGCACAGCAAATGCCTAGAGGATCCTATTAGCCCTGCAAAGCTGCCGCCTTCTCAAGGGTAAGGCAGAACACCAGCCACAAATTCACAGAAGACTACAGGAGATAGGGGTAAGAGCAGCATAGTTGGAGAACGCCTGGGGCCTGGACCTGTTGCTAAATAGGTGGGTTTGGACTGGGCAACATCTAGATGAGGATCCTCAGGGCAATTTAGACTCATGGAAAACTCCTGTGCACCTGGGCCCCAGATATTCAGCCACTCTTGTGGCACAGGCACAATGTGTCAGGTCAGGACTAGACACCTCTCCACTGAGATGACAGCATTGTAGGAATCTATACTGGCTCATGCTAAATGACTGAAGGCTTCATCATCAGCCAATAGAGGCTTCTTCTGTTTGCAGAAACCATTAAGAAAAGCATATGAAACAACCAGGCCGTTACAACTCAGAACGACCTTTACTGTGCATTGGTATTTCCTAGAAGGATTACTTTGTCCAAAAGCACTCTACACGAAAGCTCTCCGACCTGGTCTCAACCATGCTCATTCTCAACTGGATTAAAAGTCTTATCTGGGCAGCAGCTTTGTCCAATAAAGCATTTACTGTGGTGTTCACATGAATAATTTTGATACTTAACAGTACATTTTATGAATTCAAAAGAGCGTTGAGAAATAATGACAACAGAAGGAAAATCTTCAACTTGATAGTCCTAAGTCAAATAATGTTCATAATTGGCACTTCATTGGAACACTGAAACTTTCTACTGTCTATCAGAAACTCATCTGAGCAACATTCCTGACATCCAAGTAGTTATTCATGAAAGAACTGTAAACAAAAAGCATTCACCAATAACAACTTTCATGAAGCTGACCTTATAACACCAGCAGAAATAAATCCTTCCCTCAGTTCATTTTAACATGACAGTAACTACAATGCTTCATTATGATGAACAGTTTTAAGAGGAAAAAACAACAGTCCTTAAAATTAAATTGCTGAGTTTTGGATAGCTGGGCTCCTTTTGAGTACTGCTGTCCTGGGTTCAGCAGCAGTAGTCATTTTTTTCTCCTTGGTAGCTGCAACAGCGCTGATAACACCAGTGTTTTCAGTGGCTGCTTGGTGGTGTTTTGATCTGGCCAGGGACTTTCTGAGTCTCATGCTCTGACTTAAACCACGACAACTGCTAACCATTTTCAAAGCTACCTATATAACCAACAACCAACATCAAACTCCAGAATCTCAGATCAGGCTTGATAAATTAAGCAAATTAGATATGAGACATCACAACCTGCACTGGTACCAAGTAAGGAACACAGTTTTGTTCTAATCCAAATCATTAATAGAGTCCAAAGGCCAACACTGGAAGGTCTCTAATAAGTAAACACCATCAAGTACAGCCAAAAAAAACCCCATTAGTAAATATTAATCTTTTAATAGTAATTGCTGCTCAAAAGTGAGAAACCATGTACAATCTTGCATGAATATCACTGCATGGGCCCTATTCACTTGTTTCATTTTGCAGCACACTGATCATTTAAAATGTCCCAACACCAGGGGGGTATTTTCCTCTTAATTAACACCTAGCTCCATCTTTGTCACATCCACTTCTGCCTGCAGATCTATCTCCCTATTTATGGATAGATTTAGAATCACAGAATTATAGAATAGTTAGGGTTTGAAAGGATCTTAAGATCACCTAGTTCCAACCCCCTGCCGTGGGCAGGAACACCTCCCACTAAACCATGCCACCCAGGACTCTGTCCAACCCAGCCTTGAACACCGCCAGGGATGGAGCAAGAGTCATAGAATCGGCTTGTGCAGGTCAAGCACAGAGTGTCTGTGCTGCTGTTATGTTGCAAATAATTATTTGTAGCAACCACCGCATTAATCAAGTATTATCCATGTAATATGCTCTGTAAAAGCGAACATAACAGGTGTCAAAGAAGTTAAAAATAGTTGCAAAATCAGCTTACAAATAAATTTCTTATTTGTCTCATTCATTTTTAATTATGACTTTTTATCCCTGAAAAATACCAGTCATAACAGCACATACAATTGTAATACATCCTTCCACTGCCCCAACTCTAATTCTTTCCTATGAACTTAAACTGTCAAATTTATTAAAAGCAGATAGGTAAAAATATTCTTATATAAAAGTTATTTGCAGCACATTCACAGAACTTTAACTCCTTTTTCTCAAATATTCTTTTTAACAAAAACTTGTTTAATAGACATTTCAATTGTAATGGAAAGGGCTTATAAACATAAATAAGCATATAATGAAAGCCACAAAAATAGCCACAACATAGACCTATTTTCAGATGCCTGAAAACTACCACCACATTACAAATGCAGCTGTAATGTTGAAAGCATTTCAACACCATCTGATTCTTTTTTTCCCTATTATATTTTTAACTGCTGCTTTTCTTTAAAAGCTGCTGGCTTCAGCTTTTTATCTTTGTTGAAATTTCAAAATATAATCTTGAATATGGAGGAGGGATGCTCCTTATTAGAGCAACTCTTCACAGATTTGATGAAGACTCTGCTCATCTAAAGAAAGCTAGCACAGTTAAATATTCATGTAAACATATAATAGCACTTCTCCACTCAAATGAGTTTATGTATAAACAACATCACCACCATCTTTGTTATGAGAAAAACTCAAAGATACTTTATTTTTGCACTAAAGAGATGGATTTTTTTTTTTAACTGTGCCTTTTTCAAGATACACAATTAAACATATCATACCTGCTGTCACTCTGAGTTCTAAAGTCTAAGCCACTGCTATTTCTGCTTATGGTTCTATGAACTGAACACAGAAAAAAAATCCCAGAAAATCTCTTGCACATCCCCAGGTCCTTCAGAACTCTGCTGTTACTATTAGAAGAAAGTGGCTCTTTTTTTTTTTTTTTTGTGAAATCAATGCCATTTAATGGAATGTGTCTTTCAAGGCTATTTTCAAGTGATTATTTTTTTTAACATGTGTGTGTTTGAGTGTGGCTCTAAAAACACGCCATCTTTCAACTGACAGAAAATTGCCACTATTTCTAAGAGAACTGTTATTGACTGACTTAGGCATGCAGATGCTGATGGAAACAAACAGGAAAATAAGGAGAGTTAATAACAAGCTATTTTTTTATTGACTTTTTGAAGTTGTAGTTCAAGTACCTAGAAGAATAAATCTAAAAATGTAGCTGTGTTTTATGGTATCTGCAGTGCTAACAAATTCCAAAAAGTAAACATCAACTAGTATACTTTACCTATAACATGTATAAATATATATATACGCATACATTGCTCACACACGCCACATCAACCAACCCCACTCCAGTTTCCCTAAAAAAGTGATACTCGTGCTAAAGCTCACTATAACAAAGTTATCAAGAGCAATGTCCCACAGGAATTGCACACCTAAGAAATACTGCCTCTATCAAATAATCAGCAGAAATAAACATTTAGTTTGGAAGCTTCTCCCTAACACAAATCATCTCTTCATAGAGTAAGCCACAGCTACTGAAAAGGGACCATGGTCTTCCCATGGCCTTGAAGTTGTGCCATTTTTTTTGGATAATGCAGCCTCCCATTACTATTTTTCTGCAGTACCCAATTCCTGTTTTGAACAGAGCTTATGACTAAAGGAGAACTTGAGGACAAGGCAGCACTTTTCACCAGTTTCTACTGAAACAATATCCTCTTAAAACAATACAGGAAATTTTGTTCTAGAAGCAATAATATGACTATCCAAAGAATTATCCTGACAGAAAATGGCAAAAGAAAAAAGAAAGCAACAGGAAATAAATAATATAAATATATAAAAGGAGGTGCGCAAAGACAGACCCTTGAAACTCAAATATTGAATTCAATTATATGCTGTTCACAATAAAGAGCAGAATTCCCTTTAAGTGGCATTTTTTGCAGGACAACTGTCATTCACCTAAAGGCACAGAAAAATGCCATCCTTATGGTACATGCACAAGTAGTTAACACTTTCACCCAAGGTGATTTCAGCAGTGATTTTGATAATTATTTTTTCCATCACAATCCATTTTCTCATCACACTAACTGTATAAGTACTTTCAGGTGGGTCTGTAGACAGAGAGCAAGACATGACACTAGTCCACAGCAGCAGGTTTCATTTTGAGTCATGCTCATTTCTAGAGACAAGAATGACATTTGGTGATATTGAATTTCTTAAACAAATATTTCTAACCATTGTGCAATATATTTCTTGCTAATAACTTGCCTTTTTCTGTCAGTCTTGGGTTAGAATCAAAGGTAAACGTGCTTAGCAATGTCTCTTTCTTTGAAATTTGAGGTAATATACGTTTTGAGTATTTAATATAGAAAAATATAAAATGCAGCTTTTTCCTCTTCTCCACCCCCCACCTACAGCTAAGTTAAACAAAAGTGCCTCAAACCACTATAATCAGGCATTGTTTGTTTCTTGATAGCTATGGTAACCAGTGAAGTATGAGATCTACAAAGAAGAGCATAGAAAATCAAAGGACTTGAAAATTAAGTGGGAAATCTGCAAATTAAGAATATTGTTTTCTTGGGGAGAAAAAAGGAATTTTCACAATGAAGCAAGTTAAATATCAATCCAGAAAGAACAAAAAAAATCCCAAAACAACAACGAGTAATACCATATTAATTCTCCAAACACAAAGATTTCATGTACTCATTTCTGGACCTCACATTTCTCTTTGAATGTGTACCCCAATGAGTCAGTATAGCTGAAAGGCAGCAGTAACCGCTGCTAAGTTTTATGTGCCTATTTATTCTTCTATTCTATAAAAGTACCCATTAGTTACCAGTATTTCCCATTTCACATGGTGTATACATTCCATTCATGAGACAGAAGATACTGCAAATGAATTCATGTAGCTACATACAGAATGCTACACACGATGTATATTAATATCCTCCTATGCAATTTCCAAAAATAAGATACTTAAATTAAAAAGTGAAGGTCTGTCATGGCAGCAGTTGGGCTTTCCATTTCCCCAAGAAGTCTTTTATTTTATAGCTGCCTTAACTGACATTATAGCAGAATTCACTTATAGTTTATCTTCAATCACAGCTGACAGCAGTTAAAAAAAAAAATAAAATTCTTCGTAAAGCTGTCCCATCTGCATTGCTTAGCAGTGCTCCACAATGACAGCAGACCTGTAGATTGAAACTATTGCTGCTAAAGAACCCGTGTCCACACAGCAAACATCTTAGACTACTGCTGCTAGTCAGATTGGCTGCTGACAACGAACTGCCACTAATGACCTGCAGTGACCTTCTAGATTAGGGTCATTGGGAAGAAGTCCTTTTCAGAATGCCCCAGGGCTGCCCTGCAAGGTGAGAGAAATGCAAATAATGAGGAATAACCTAGTAATTCACTGCAAAAGAGCAGTACTGGTGTGAGCTAAAATGCTAATAGACACACCCAGAAAAGACAAACCCCAACCACACAAAGATCTGATCACTCTTCATCCTCAGAAGGTTAATCCATGAAGTCTTCTGCAGTCATTTCAGATACTGCCTACAAGAGAGGAGCATGTCCCAGTAGGGCAAATAAATAGAGCCCAACTAAAGCAAGAGAAAAGTACTCTGTTCTACATTTATTGTTAATGATCACAACAGACAGACACATTCTACAAAGTGATTATTCCTGCAACAGTGGCTGTTGATTCACTGTAATGTAATGAACTATGCTATTGCTCATTACAGTAATTTATTCTAATAGCAACCTAAATGTTAGAAAGATTTTCATTTCATTACAGGTTTTATTACTTCTAAACATACTTCAAAAAAAAATATCCCAAACATATTTATAACTAAACTTACGCTAAATAATGACCGATGGCAATCAAACAGTTCAACTCCTTTATAACCAACGATCTGACAGGTGTGAGAAGTACAATGAGAAGAAAATAATGACAAAAGACATAAGTGCTAAGTGGGCAGCAAGAATAAGGAGGGAAAATGATCACTGAAGATCATTTCTACAGCCGCCCATAGTATTTCAATGCTGTGGGAGTATTATAAAGCAAATAACATTCAGAATAAAGCTTTAGCCATCAAACTCTTTGATCTGCTCAATGCTGATTAGGAAAATAGGGCTTTCACCCACAAAAGAAAACTCATGAGGAACAGAGTATTGGTTTGAACAACCAGATTAAGGATCACAAAATGAATGATGTATCACAAAGATCACAAAATGAATGATGAATATCAAAATGAAGCTCGATGACAGACCATCGTATTTATATGCATATAGGTGCAAATCTTCAGACACTCCAGCGCAAGAGTTCAGGGGCACAATATCATGCTCTTTTTGGAAAGAAGTACCGAAGTCTATCACTCAAATTTGTTGTGGTGCACATGTGGAAAAGCCTGTGGTTTAGACCAATCCACCTTTCCATCCAGGTCTACCACTCTGCCTCCTTGCATTTAAAGTGCAAAAATAGCCTTTGACCATAGCAAGAGCCCTCACAGACTTCAAGTATTTTCTTCTTTTTCTTCTCCCCAGTACCTGTAAACTATGCAGGACATAACACTGATGTGTCAATCAAATTCACCCTGTGAAACCAGTCCTAAAACCAGCAAGTGTCACAATGTTTTATCAGGGAATGGTCCAGGGCAACTTCTACCATGTTTTTTTCCCAAACCTAAAGAAATTATCTGTCTCAAAATCAATCACTTGTTAGGATTCATACTCCATCAGAAGTTGGTGCTGGAGCTCTAAGGAAAAGACAGAGATGGATAACTGCACCACAGTCTCACTCCGTATAGGTTTTCCAAATTTCTCTGGTTTCACTGAGACAAATGTACAATGGAAAAGCACACATGGTTAATATTTTTTAAATATAAAGAAAACTCTCAGATAAAATTTCCAGATTATGTTATAAATTGAAGATAATGTTTCAGAGTTATGTCTGAATGCCTGTTCAAAGTGTTTTACAAATGCTCTATTCAGACATCATGTACTTAAATCATGAAATAAAAATTAACTTTGTAAAAACCACATACATCGTATTATGAAATGTTATGCGCATGTGCAGACATAACTAAATTAAGCTCATTTTGGAAAAAAAAAGAAAAAGACAAAAAATCCTGGGTGTCTAGATGACCTCTTAAGCTTTAGCTTGATAAGAAAAATGTAAATTATTGCTTTGAGTCTAACAAAACACTCATATGCCTGTATTTTAATTGGCTTAAGGTTATATAAATAAGTATATAGCAACAGGGAATAAGTCGTCACAACAGTAAAGAAAAACAGTTGGAATTTGTCTTGCATTTTAAAAACATTTTTTTTTTTATGCTTTACTTGTTTGACTTGGCTCTCAACCTTTTGAAGTTCAGGTCATATTTCCACTTGACTTTTATGAAAACTGAACCAGCATTTCAAATATCAAAAATAAAAATAAAACCTTTCGTTCAAACAATGAATAAGAGAAAATCAGATTTTTTAAGTTAATGAAGCAGAAACTGAAGTTTTCATGCAATTAAAAACTAAAGGACTGTATTGCAACTTCTCAAGTTGAATGAAGCACCTCTTCTGCTTAATATGTTACATAAATCAGACGTTTCAGATGGGGTTCAGTAAAATGCAATAAATTTTTCAGATTTTATGCTGCATGTATTCATTATATGAGGTGTTTACTATTTAAAAGAGCCATTATGCCTCCTTTCAGAGAGGAGAAGGAACTGTGTAAATGCAAGTAACAGAACAACATAATCAATTACATATTTTAAAAAACCTAATACCAAAATCCTTATCCACAATAACTTCATGGAACAATAAGAAAACTTTGTGTGTTTGCATACATAATTAACTTCCGGAACTATGCATGTTTATTTTTATAATATGCTAGAATGCTAATTTGAGAATTGTAACTCCTGCAGTTTCTATTATATCACCCTATTTCTTTAAAAAGTGTTCTATGAATTTACCTCACTTTGTTAAATGTGTTTGCGGAAGTAATTTTCACTTCAGAGAAAGGAAAACAGAATAGGATCTCTCTGCCTCTGACACATCCTGCTCTTAAAAGTTTAAGCATCGGAAATTCCTACAAAACGTAGGTGTGAATTCTTTAGCACAGAAGTAGGTTCAGTGTAGCAATTGGTATACGCTACCAAGATGCCGCTGCCTTCTCAGTTATACAGGTCCATGATGAAACACTCACTTTGATGATTCCCAAAAACAATATTCCTAATTTCGTTAATTTTTCTCTGGAATTGTTTAATTGTATTGTTTGAACCCTTCCAGGTTTTGTCCTGTTTTAAGTATCAGCATGTAAATTTGAAACAAAATGATCTTTTTTGTTTTTCAGGTAATCCACCCCTGCTACAGGAAAAGCTTTGGTCTGTTCGTTTGGTTTATTTTTTTCATGTTCTCTTCCTTCTCCTTTGGATTTGTCTTTTTATCAACTTAATTTTTTAAAGATTCTAACAATAGTATAAAATCAAAGTAAAATTTGCAAGTTAAATAAGTATTATAAGGCCACTGAGAATTCTGATAAAAATAAAAGAGGTTCCTTATCAGGAAAATAATATTCATAGCTTTGTCAGTAAATGTATGTAATGGGGTGGAGGGTGTTTTCTTTTGGGAGGAAGAGGGATTAGCACACCTCTACAGGAGAGCACAGAAAGCCATGCCAGGGGGATTGAAACAGATGATCTTACGGTCCTTTCTAACCCTAACTATTCTATGATATCAGACCAGAGAAAAAGTTGTTTCAAACTCACACTTCATCTCCATAATAGCAAAGAAATGTCTGAGGAAAAGCACAATAGTAGGACAAGTCTACTGTGATGCCGCTCCAGAACCCTACCTGATACTCTACGGCAGCCACATCTTTCAAAAGCAGTTGTAATTATTTGTTTACTCAGAAAAATGCAAACAATTCTTTTTGAAGTATTTGAATGATCTCTCATCTGGTTCAAGAAAAATATTATTACATCTTTACAAATTCTTTCAGTCAGTTTATGAGAAATAGTAAGCAAACTGTTGCCTTCCATTTCTCTTAACTTGTTGAAAGAAAAAGTCTTTATCTCAGTAAGACACAGATAAACGTTTATCTGTTCAAGATTTACAGTCCTGAAATATTATTTTTTTTAATCCCAGCCAAACCTGCAGCACTGAGACACTAGTTCTGCATCAAGCTGGATCCACTGAACTCACCCATCATGACAAATTTCATATGTCTTTTTCTTTTAGCTTAAGGGGGAAAATAAATACCTCAGCATTTTAGCTGAGCTGCAGCCAACTGTTCTCTACTAACAAATTTATACAGCAGTACTATACACTGCACTAGTGTTGCCCTACCTTGAGTACTGGGTACCCAATACAAGGAGGACATCAAACTATTAGTGTATCTAAAGGAGGATGACCAAGATGATGAAAGGGTTCAAGAACAAGACTTAGGGAGAGCAGCTGAGCTCAGTTGGTTTGTTCAGCTTGGAGAAGTTGTCCTCATCGCAATCTACTACTTCCTTCAAGGAGGGCAGTAGAGGGGGAAGTGCTGATATCCCCTGTCTGGTGACCAGCAACAGGGCATGAGGAAATGGAATCAAGCTGCATTAGGGGAAATTCAGGTAGGACATTAGGAAAAGGTCTTCACTGAAAGGGTGGTCAGTCAGTGAAACCGGTTCCCCAGGGAAGTGGTCACAGCACCAGGCTGTCAGAGTTCAAGAAGCATCTAGATAAAGGTTTTAGTCATATGGTTTAGTTTTAGGTAGCCCTGCAAGGAGCAGGGAGTTGGATTTGATGATCCTTATAGGTCCCTTCCAACTCTACAATATTCTATGATATTACACTCTCCATAGCCTTGCAAAGGACAACATAAGCACAATGACCTGCAAACAGGCAGCACATACACCTGGCCACAAACAATGGCTAATAGGAGGAAAGAAAGCAGGATATGCGGTATTTAGGCAGAGCAGAGAAGACACCCATCCTTTTTTTGAGGAAACAACAGCAGAAAGACAAAATACGATAGCATAGAGTATCCAAGAAGCAAGAACACAAGACCACTACAGTGCCCTCTCAACCTCATCACTTTAACCTCAGCAGCCATGAACTACCAAAGACCATAATCACTTTGACCTCAACAGTTACAAACCACCAAAGACCACAATCAGTGCTAACCGTACAGGAGCTCGCTATAGTTAGCTCCATAGTACAGTATACTTGCAGCTAACTCAGAACATAATTGTTGAAACAGTTTTGTGTACATCATGATGATGATTTATATGAGCAATTAACTATTAGCAAAATTTGCTGTTAACGAATAAATTTACAACTGGGACAATTTTTCAGTCTTCTCAATATTGCTATCACAACAATCTCCCATCACAACTTCCCCGATAATGATGTTATTATGTGTGGCAAATTTTTCTATGAACAAATCTCTCTGTGTCTATCTTATCCCATATATTCAGTTGCAAAAGCAGCTTGGTGCTCCTCAAAATCCTGAGCAAATGGATATGCTGCTTTATCATGAAAACAGCAGGAAGCAGAGACATACCTCACAGCAGAGAGGTCAACAGTAAATGGGAATTTGGGGGGAAAAATGAAAACAAAACCAAAAGCAAAAAACCTTAAAACACCCCACAACCAGTTCACTGAGTTAAATGCATCTGTTTCCAGGTATCAACTTTGCTGGAGTCCCTCTCTCTTCACTGCAAAGCTTTTGGTCTTTAGATGGTTCTCTGATTACTTTCTTCAACTCATCATCATTATAAACTTCAGGTAGAGAACACTCTCATCCTTCTCCTATGAATAAGAAGGTGTAGAGTAACCAGCTGTCAAGCAGGTGACACCATGGACCTCTCCTTTAGACAACAAAAGTGTGCTATTTGCATTAGCAATTCCATTTTATGACCACTGTAGTCCTTGAACAATACTTTTCCAGGAAGCTCATAAGACCAGCACTAAAGACAAAAGTGCAGCAGATCTTCCCTTATTCTCTGAGCTAATTCATAATTTAATATTTAAGAACATTGTAGAGTAATTAGTTACTATTGGAGAGATAATTTGCATGCATGATCATATTTACACATCAAAAATAAAAACTAATTTGCTAAAGGAAGACTTAAACAGTGCAATTTGCAACATTGCAGGCACTAGAATTAATTAGACGTTGTTCAAAATACCCAGAGTCTTTTTCTTCACACCTTTTTGAAAAAAGTTATGCTATATAAAGAAAATGCTGCAGTACTTAACAATCATTTTGTAGGATATAAACTAGCAATAAGTGTCAAATGATGATCTGAATATTTATAATATGATGCACAGACAGCAATTTCAAACATTTACATCACAATTATTTAAAAACAGAAATAAAAATTAAACGATGCTATCTAATTAGACGGGTTTCAAAATTTGTTTAGCAGTCTATGAGTCCTCTTTCAAGGTACCTTGATCAGGTTAATTGGATTCTGAAGAACATGACAGAAACCCCTTGATAAAGCCAGTGTTTGAAAGTTTAAAAATTTATTTTTATAGAAATGGTGAGGGAAGTGACCACTAAGGTATACTCTGCAGGCATGAAGCAGTTTAAAACATTGCCTAAACAAAGCTCTTGTCTTGATTAATGAGTATAGATTGAAATCTTTAACAATATCACCACTATTTGGTGGGTTTGGCATGTGTTTCAAAATAACTGTTAAAAGCATCAGGCCAGTACCACCTAAGATTGGTGTATGCAAAATAGCAAAAGCTTAAACTGAGAAGTCGTAACCCATTCAAACTCTTTCTGAAGCCACTGCAACATTTTAACATAAATACCTTTAGTGCTGTTGGAATGACTGGTTTGTGTCGGAAAATTTAAAGTTTTCAGCTATTTCAAGGAAGTCATCATCATGTCCTAGAACATCTGAGTTAAGAAGGAGGTTACAATTTCAGTTCATTGTACATACTCCAGTCAGAAGCCCTATACAGAGCAGAGGACTTTGTCCGTATGCTTTAGGGTTAAAGAAAACAAAACTTTCCAGGCCTTGAAAGCAAACGACCGGAAGAGCCATATCTGCAAGGTACCGAATGTATACCCTCATGCTTCCTTCTGTACATCATTTCTCATCTTTGGCCTTAGCTCACAATCCCGCTACCTGTTATTCGTTGCTGGCTGAGTATGTTGGTAAGCAAGGTTGTAGGTGACCTTAGCACTTGTGGCTACGTGGCAGATGAGCACAGGTGAGCACACTCCCCTGATAATTCACTGCACACATAAAAGAACACAGAACTATACAGACAGTATGACATGGGGGACCTTGAGAAACCCTTTCTATGCCATTCTGTTGACGGAAGAAACTGCATCTATAAATGTCCCCAATAGTTGCTTAATTTGTTTGTCACTGCATTTGCATTTGAAAGTTTTCAGTAACTAAAATTACACCTCTATCCTCACTAACATGAAAAAAAAAAAAAAAAAAAAGGAAAAGAAAGAGATATTGTAGCTCTTCTGTGGCAGGTTCATGGTACTTGCCGTAATGAAGATGTTAAGTGTACTTTTACAGTCCTTAAAATAATGATCAAAAACCAACCAACCAAACAAAAAAAACACAAAAACCCACAAGAAAACAAACACATCCCCAAACAAACAAACAAAATTAACTGTAAGCTGTATTTATTTCCCTCCTTTCAGCCCCCTTCTGTCTTCATTTCAAGTGTGGTGTTATTTCAAAGGTAATTTCAGTAGCCCAGGCCACCCTTCCCTACGCTTTCAAGCTTTCTCATCACAAAAATTGGAGATTGGCCCACTTGACTTGAACATGGGACAGATGATTCCATGTTATATAGACACCTTTGAAAAATTTACTCAGTATGATTTCTTTTAAGCTGTCTACAATTATAAGTGATTTGCTTTTATCTGCAAGAATCAAAGCTCCCTCTCCCACCTTGCCTTCTTACAGGGGACTTTAAATTGCAGTAATTGAAAACTGGGTAAGGAAACCTGAAATGTGTAAGATTCCAGCACTGTTTTGCCATTTAATTCAAAACAAAACCGAAAGAACAACCACCATAAACCCAAACCAAAGTAGAAACAACCTCACCCCACTATCCACAAACAAAACACGACATTGTAGCCTCATGACATGCTATCAATGGAAAGACATTAAATAAATAATGAAGAATTTACCAAAGCTTAAATAGGTTTCCTAAAATAATCTTGAGTTAATACAATTTAAAACAATCACAGGCATATATTTATAAATAGTTAAAATCACTGCGATATTCTATTTTCATTTTATATTTTTAGTCACAGTTAAATGCCGCATTAAATAATTACATGGTTTGGGAAAAAAAGAATTTAACATAATCACCAGTGCATATATTAATATTCTAATTTTACAGTTTTGTGCAGAGTATATGCAGTATTTCAGTTATCATTTAATTATGCAATGGTGCATCCTTTGTTTGTTAACTACCTTCACAAGTAGTCAGCCAAGAAAACAGAAAAAACATTATTCGAAAAATTCATTTCACCACACTATTCTTTGATCTAATATGTCGTACATTCATTAACTCCTGATTGTATTTTCATTATTATATTCTGTGTGTAGCTGAAAACAAATCCAGCTTCCTTCAGGCAAACATTTGCCATCTAAGAAAGTCCATTTCTATAAACGTAATCAATCTTATGCATGAAATTTTGGCACCCATCCCTAAAAAAGTAAAAAATCCACAATCTGAACCCCCTAAAGTAAAATAATTGTTGATTATTTTGTTATTTGTTATTCCATTCTAACTGACAACAGAAATTGATTAAGCATTTCCACTGGATAGCAGTATAGTTAAAATCTCTTTTTGTATCTTGGGCAGACTGGACCAGCTTATTTAAGCAAAGTGGTAATGAATGAAGTTGTCTCTATCTCTATGAAACTGCTCAAATTAGGTTTGCATAAATTTTTATTATTAATATTTTGGAATACTTCAGCATCTTCCAGATGAAAACCAATGTGCCTGTGTTGTTTTTTCTTATTATTCGTTTATTTCAGAAACGTTAGCTTAAACAGTAATTCTTCACTAAGCTCATTTTGCAACTGAGTACTCCTTTATATTAGAATTCTCAGGATAATATAAGAAATAGCATATCATAATACTGTCATAAACATACATGCAAATTCAATATTTTTAAATAATCTACAGGGATGTCTAAAAATACCTCAAGTGAGAACTAAAACTGGCAAATTTTTAAGTCCACATTAAGCATCAGGAGGTCTGATGCTACCCTACATTTCTTCAGCTTCTTTGCAACCACTCCCTAATTTCCTTGTGGGTTTTTCACAAGGCTTCAGTCATAGGGCATTTTTGGGAGATTATATGTGCAAAATTTCAGGGCTTTCAGATGAAAAATACACCTGTATCTTGAAAAATACCTTTTGCCGACACAAAGTTTAGCTATTGGAGAAGTTTTCTGTTACATATGTATTTATTCTCAAGAGCTGTGCACGAGTCCTGTTTACTCACTTTGGGGGAAGGAAAAAAAAAAGAAAACCAACAAAGCAAACAAAAGACCAAAAACCATGAAACCCCCAAAACCAACAACAAAACCACACACACGTACAAAAAATCCTAACCACACAAGAAAATAAAAGAGGTTGTCATGAACAGTTTGCTCATATGGCTGTTACTGTTAGAAACAAATCAGAAGTCAGTATTTTCATGTAGCAGGTTAATGTCCAACAAATAAAGGAACACAGAGAAGTCTTGGTGTGTCTTGTATGCCTTGTGCTGTCCGAGTTAAAAACTTAACTATGTGGCATCTAGACTGAGATCTTGTAGAGACTTTTAGTTGTATTATGCATAACTGTACTGCAGCCACCTTCCAGAATGAGGAAAGCAAATAGCATGCCTTTCAATGCGTCTGTATATAGGCTGCTAACAGGCCTAGGGAGCCTAATAGGACAGACAGTGAAAACCTCATTTTCTTAATAACTTGAACATTCTGCTGATGTATTCTGTCAAAACTCTATTTCATATATGGCTGACAATTATTAACCATTATCTACCCTAAGCATTGTTTTATAAAGATCTTGAAGCTAATTGGACAAAATGTAGATCCTGTAGTCTACACTATTCACCTCATTAGTGTTAATCCTTTCCCTAATCCTCTGATTTAATTGCAAATGTTTGTTTCAGTGAAGCTAATACCCTTTTTTCCTTTGTTCAATTAAAATCAACACAACTCTGCAAAAGATATAAATTACCAGTGAAGATTTGTCCTTTTATAATTACTTTAAAGCTCACAGCATGAAAACAAAAGTCATTTTTATGAAGGCTAAACAAAATGACAAAGGACTTTCTGATGCTGGATATTCAACAAATAAATGTAGGTAAGCTGTCTTCATAAACACATTACAACATTTTGCAAATTTAAAGCATTTTGGAACAGCATTTATATGGTTCCAGTACACAGGATATTGTTCAAGTGTAAAGGTGAACAACTTTTGAAAACCTTACGGCTCAATACATTTTGGCAATTTTTTCAAAAGACATAATTTTCAAAGAGACAAAGCCAAGACTAAAATTTTTAAGATCTGAACCTATGACATGCTTTTAATTTCTATTTATGACCTTAATAAACCTTGTAATTGTTTTACAGATAGTGTATTTAATACTTGCACTTCTTAATCTGATTTGTGATACTCTGAACATGTAAAATCACAGAATTGACTCAACCAGTCAACTAATCATTATGAAAGCTGCTCCCAGTGAACTCTACTGGGAATAAGAGATTGCTCTAGTAGGAAAATTAATCACCTGCAGATAATTTTCTTCATCTTATAGCTCAAATTCCATTCTATGAAGTTGAGAAATGAATACAAAGCAAAAAAAAAAAAAAAAAAAAGTGTTATAAGTGTTATATTCATGTTCTCTTTATTTACCATATGGTCCCTTTTACTGCCAGCTAAAAAAGGAAAGGTACATTAACACACAAGAGAGAATGAAATTATCAATTTCAGGCCGCTACTCAAGGATGCTTACAATAGAAAGCAAATAACTGTACGGATTCAAATTTTCTCTTAAGTCACTGATATTTTCCTGATGGTACCTATTGCTATGACAAAGATGGGGTTTTTCAAAAGTTTTCTGAAAACCTTATGGATTGAATACTGCACAAACTCCTCAGAACCTAATTGTTTAAACCTGCAAGATACTATTGCTGAACTCTCAGTAAGTAACACAACTTGCACTAGGGTAAGAACAAAACAGCTGGACAATCAGCTTGTTGCTTTCCAAATGTTATTGTGGAAATAGCAACAACTTATCAACAATACATAAGATTAAGTATTAGTTAGTGCTAGTCTCATATGATGCTGTGAAGCATATGAAGTGTAGCTTGGCCCAGTAAAAGAGACTTCTGCTGGAAACTACAGTTCCACCCATTCATTTAGCCCATCTTCAGAACTCAATACAGCCATAAAAATTTATTTTCAGGATCATATGCTATCTCAACTCTCTGCTAACTATTCTCAAGATAAATACCAGCACACAGCTGAATATGTGAGTTTACTCTCATACCTTTTGTGATAAAAAAACATGCTACTACAGGAATAGAGAGAGAAATGAAATCAAAAGGATTTTGTGAAACAAAAAAAAAAAACAACAGAGGAGCCAGTGGTATCATAAATATATGGTCAAAGAGCATAGCACAAAAACCAGATTATCCTGCTCAGATATGAAGTAAACAACTGAAAAGAGCTGTAACTCAAAAGGGAACACACTTTCATAACCACCTAGTGGTGCAGTATTTCTTGGTCCATTCTAAGCCATTTAAATTGCTTCTCATGGATGATGTAACTTGAGCAGACATATGTCTGGGAAAACTGAGATTATATGGCATTTCAACAGTAGGAAGCTAAAGCTCTTCACAGCCACCTTTGTATTTGAACTCCATAAGCAAATCTCAAAAGCAAAGTGATGTTTTCAAAGTGATTACTCTGTGCATACTATCAAAGGTTTTATTCAGACATATCTCTCATACTAATTCCAAATGACATATCTACCATGTGAGGACACAGGTTCCAATTCTACTCTGTAGAAGAACTTCATATGCATGAGCAAGAGACTGTTCACACATATTCAGTGACTCATGTGCTCTGTGGCATTACAGCAGTTGCTCATAATTGTGAAGGGTAAAGCCACCACTTAATTTATTTTGAGGTTTTACTAGACTTTTTTTTGCTTGTTAGCGTAGTAAATGTCACACCAAGCAAGATTTTGCTGTGAAGAGCTAAACAAGAGAACTAACAAAATGCAGCCAGCATACTGCAATTCCAGAGGAGCTACTCAAGGCTCTAATAAAATTAAATATGCAGTTGAGTCATTTTTTTCATGTGTATATCAATATACAGAATCCTCTTGCAACTTTGAGAGAAAGGTACATTCTGAAGCATCCAAATGTCTACATCAAATGTGAAAAATAGTTAATTTTCTTTGATTTATTGAATCAAATTTGCTTATGTTCAGTCAAGTATTCTCGATAAACGTATTTCCACTTAATCCCTGTTGAAACATATTTGAATTTAGCAAGGCACATCCACAGCTCAGAAAAGTTAAGCAACATTCAATATAGAAGTGGTTTTTTTTTTTCACGTTTCAAGTAGGAAATTATCTTGAGAGTTAACAGCAAACTGCAATGTTACCATCAGATTGGTACTTTGATAATATATGCACACTGAAAACTAAGCAATCAGAAGAGCTATTGTATCTTGAAAAATATTAATGTTCAAACCAGCCCAGCTTTAGCATTATCCAGCACTATGCCCTGAATGTTCCTGTTTAACAAAAGGGACAAAGCACTAAGTAAGCTCTGGTACCTGCGTCTCAGGACTTCGTATCTCGTTACTTGCACCATCTGACTTCCACAGAGAAGTGCTCTCTGGGGAAAGTGATACTGGATTCCATAAAAGCACTTCCAAAGAAGAACTGGGCTAAGTCCTAAACTACTGCTCTGCTCAGCTCTGCAGATAGATGATGTTCCTCATGACCACTCCAGCATATGTGCAATACATAACTATTGGTCATCCTAAAGTACACACAAAACTTCTCCTATCTCTACTACACACAACCAACTCCCTTGGAGTATTTCTGCATTTATAGTAACAGCTTTTAATGATTCACGTACTCTGTGTACAGCTTGACCTATTCTGCAGCAGGAACTGCCTATGGTAGGCTCTGCAAAGCACCAAATTCCTCACCCACAATATTAATCAACACATTGAAACATAGGCATTGGTCCAGACATTGCAGAAGCTGCCTGTAGGAATCTTCAGGACAGTCCAAAATCCCACCTGGAGACAGCTTGCAACAGTTAGTCAAATACCTAGTTGTGAAGATAACTGGTCATTGTCTCAAGTCAGCCCATTACCTCCTTCTGTGCACAGCTGGGGAGTTCCTGCCCTGCCCTGCCCGAGGTGTTAATGGAAAGGGCACTGGGCACACACAGCCAGTCTTGACAACCACCTACACCACAAGTATAAGAAAAGACTGAATTTCATGCTTCTTAAATTCCACATCTCTTGCCATATGTCATCTTCTGCTAATATCAAAAATCTGTTCAGCAATCAGAAAAATCTCGCCTGCAGTCCTCAGAGTTGCACAATGCAGAAGGACTTTGCATGCTGCCTTTTGATATACCACAGACTGCTTGTCAAGGAGGCACTGCTACAAAAGCCACAGTAACATAAGTCTCTCCCAGAAGGGTTTTTTTAGGATTAAGGTTTTTTTGTTTGGTTTAGCACTTAGCAGTGCTTGTGAAATATAATAACAGCCTTATTTCAGAGTTCTGGTAACAGATATGCACTGAAGGAAATTCTTTTGACAAAATATGGCAGCCATAGCCATATCTTAGAGAGACCTACGTGAAAATGGCGTGGCAGATAGTATATGACAGTTATTAATCACACAATCTCAAAGACGCCTCTCAATATGTTCTTTAAAAATGTTTCTTATTCCTCAGATCCAGGAGGTACCATACCTTTTCTGACCCACTAGTTGTCACTGTACTTGACACAGATTGTGGGTTGGCTGAAGAAAATCCACAATTTCAAATGGTTACTGTCGCGGTTTAAGTCTCTAACCCCCCCACGCAGTTTTCTCACTCACTCACTCCCCTCTCTTTCTTCCCCCAGTCCTGGGGGGTATGGAGAGGAGAATCAAAAGAATGCAACTTCCACAGTTTAGTAACTAAGGTATAACACAAATCACTACTGCTACCATCAATAATAATACAAGAGAAATACAAGGAAAGA